>LTAE01000370.1:59290-88107 GCA_001647135.1 Pontederia paniculata | reverse complement strand
CTCCTCCTCCTCCTTCCACCTCCACCTCCACCACCCCTTCCTCCCTTCCTACGACCACAAATTCAACAATTCATAACCCATCTAGCTTCGCGTACTCCAATCGCAATCAGGCCTCCAACCAAACATCAAACCCTCCTCTCTCAAGGAATTCCTGGTCAGACGTTGTAAGAGGAAGAAAAAACCCTTCGCTACTGCAGATCTCACCAAATCAGCTGAGGAGTATCCAAGCAGCCATTACAGATGAGATCGTCATCCCTGAAGATGAAGTTGCACAAAAGGCAGCCGAATTGAAAAAATGTCTGCTAGGCCATCTCATTGGAGGTGTTGCAGACGTCGCTAGGCTTAGGGCTGAGCTGCCTCATCTCTGGAATCTACAAGCTCCCCTTAAAATCTCAGAACTTGGTAACTTGTATCTCTTATTTTCTTTTGAATGTATGGAGGAAAGAATACAGGTACTCACCAAAGGCCCATGGGAATATCAAGGACTTCTCCTGCACATCACACAAGCACAACCTTTTTTTCGCCCGGAGGAAGATCAACTCAACTTGGTTCCCATTTGGATTCAACTACCTGGATTGGCTTTTGAGATGACTAATCACAACTCTATTAGGAGAATTGCTTCATATTTTGGCAAGATTTTGAAAATTGATGAAAAATCTTTGGTGAATGAATGCCTCAACCCCGTGAGGATCTGTATCGAATTAGATTTCACTAAACCTATGAAACAAGGAATTTGGGTGAAAACCCCGGATGGGAAGCGTTCCTTTCAACGTATAGCTTATGAATATTTGCCTTCCTTTTGTTTTAGGTGTGGAATCGTCGGCCATCGACTTGAAAACTGTCCTCATCACCAAATGAATAGTACCATGATGAATCAAGAGACGGGTGAAGCCACGAAAAATGCTCGAAGAGTTTTACTCTTTGGTCCATGGCTCCGTTCCTTCCCGGACCGTCGGCGTCCGGCAGCAGCCGACATAGATTGGGCTCGAAAGGACAGTTTCAGAAGTCGTGAAACCCGCCGTCAGCAAACTTCCATAGTACCGGTCCAAGCTACTGAACCAGTCGTCATACCAGGCCGTTTCCATGCCCTAGCCATCCCAGATCTGAACCGTTCAGATGGTATCCAAGGGCTGCAAGAGCACCTAATCTTAATGGATGCAACATCCAACGGGTCTCAAAGAACAGAAATACCAGAAGTAAAGAAATGTGATACAACTGTACACAACTCAAGTCACGTGCCTCCGCGTGACCTTACGAACGGATGTGATTTTCCACCACTTAAAACTAACACTAATCTGGAAACACGTGGAATCCACATTCCTACAAAAGGCAACAAGACCAAGGATAGTAGTTCACGCAATGTCTTAAGCAATCAAGTGACACATGTAACCCACTCACCACATTCCCAACAAAAAGAGCTTCCACCTTCTTGTTCACGCCTCTCTGGATCCTTCCCTTCCCTCGCACACATCGCCTCCCCGGACTCTGCTCCCCTCACCCTAAAGTACCCCTTCGTTCACCAAGCCGTCTACCAGGTCCTTTGAAAGTGTCATCTCCTTCTACGACTCCCAGTTTGCAGAATCGCTCTTCCAAGGATAAAGAGGATCAGACTCATCAAGGTCTAGTAGATATGGTACTAACTCGTCTTGTGGATGCAGGCAAACACATGGAGGAGGATGCGCTCTCGACAGAGGCCTCAGAGGANTTTGCAGAATCGCTCTTCCAAGGATAAAGAGGATCAGACTCATCAAGGTCTAGTAGATATGGTACTAACTCGTCTTGTGGATGCAGGCAAACACATGGAGGAGGATGCGCTCTCGACAGAGGCCTCAGAGGAGGAAGAGCATGAGGATACAGACATGCTGCCCCAAATACGCTCTCAGAAAAAGCAAATAAAAAAGAGAAGCACACCCCCACCTCCCCCAAATCTAAAATATAAAAAGAAGATTGTGGCAAAACATCAGAGTAAGTGCTCTTCCACCTCTGGAAATGTCAACTCACACATATCATCTGATATGCAGGTTCGGATTCTCAAGCACCCGGTGGATACTCCGGGCTCGGACGTCAATAAATGAAGATACTAACGTGGAACTGCAGAGGGGCTTTCAGAAGCAAAATCAGAGATCGCCTCTCGGAGATGGCAGCTCAACAAAAACCGGACATCATTGCGCTGGTGGAGTCGCATTCCAATGTTGACCGCTCCCGAACAGTTATCAACCGACTCGGATCAACCTGGAAAGGAATTTTTGTGGAAGGATCCGGTGCTGCAGGTGGTATAATTATTATGTGGCGTAGTTCGGACATAAAGGTAACCTCGGTTCACTCCTGCTCTCAATTCATGCATGTGGTAGTCATGCATGAAAACTTTACTTTCCTCTTAACCTGTGTATATGCTAGTACAAACCCTAGTACAAGAGTCTTGTTGTGGAACTCTCTATCTAAAATTTCGTTAGATGATATCCCTTGGATCATCACAGGTGACTTTAATTCCATCATAAACCCAGAGGAAAAAAAAGGGCGGGTTACCATTTAGGCCTACCAAATCCATTAGAGCCCTCAGAAATCTTGTTGCCACCCAAGGCCTGATTGATATCCCGACCCTAGGTACTAAGTTCACATGGTGTAACAATAGAAAAGGGGCAACTAGAATTCACTGCAAATTAGACAGAGTATTTGTCAACTATCATTGGCTGATGAAATTTTCAGGAATGACACTTACTACTCTGGCCAGATGTGCCTCTGACCATTCCCCTCTTATCCTAGACACAAGCCCCACCCCTAGGAAACCAAGAATGTTCAAATACGAGCACTTCTGGTTGGAATACCCAGAATCCAGAAATATTTTCAACCAAATATGGAGGAACAAAAATCCAGAAGGTACTATACAAGTAGCTCTGGAAACCATCAGGAAGGAAACTCAAAAATGGAACAGGGAAGGTTTAGATAACCTGGAAGCTAGAGTGCAAATTATCACAAAGGAAATTGAAATTCTAGAACGTCAGGATGAGGACCATGGACTCTCAAATAGTAAGTTGGACAAACTTAGAACCCTTTATCATTACCATGCTGCACTTAGGAGACAAATCAGTCTCAAATGGTGGAGTAAGTCTAGAGTAAAGTGGGTAAAAGAAGGAGACAAGAACACAAAATTTTTCCATCTAACATCTATGATCAGACATCAAAAAAGCCTCATCAGAGAAATAGTAAACCATAATGGAGAAAAGATCACAGAGGAATCTAATATTAGAAACGCCTTCGTCGAGTTTTATAAAGATATATGGAAACCAAATGACATCCCAGAAATAGACATTAACCTTTGGCCAAGCTTGCCCACACTTGACCAATCCTGGAAGGAACTCCTCATAAAGCCCATCACAAATGAAGAGATAAAACATAGTTTATGGTCCATGCCCCCGGGTAAGGCACCTGGTCCAGACGGATTCACTTTAGAGTTTTATAAAGCCTATTGGGATATTATAGAAATAGACATTACTGGTACCATTCAAAATTTCTTTGAGACAGGTCATCTTCCGCACTTCCTAACAAAAACTGCCCTTATTTTCATTCCCAAAATATCAAATGCGAAAAAAAATCACAGATTATAGACTAATTGCCTTGTGTAATGTGTTATACAAAGTAATTGCCAAGTTGTTAGCAAATCGCTTGAAACCCACACTTCCACAATTAATTGACCCAGCCCAAGCTGCATTCGTAGCAAACCGAGTTATCCAGGATAACATTTTAGTTGTCCAGGAAGTAGCACATTCTCTAAACAAAGGGCGTAAAAAGAATATGATAATAAAAGTTGACATGACAAAGGCTTTTGATCGAGTGTCCTGGAATGCAATAAACAATGTACTGCACCTGATGAACTTCCCACCAAGGTTCATCACTTGGGTAATGGCCTGTGTTAAATCACCATCTTTCACTTGCATGGTAAATGGAACCCCATCTGAATTTTTCAAAAGCAACAAAGGGATTAGGCAGGGGGACCCTTTATCACCGTACTTATTTATTCTGGTAACTCAAGTTCTCTCTTCCATGCTAAAGCAAGCGGTCATACTAAAAGATATTATCCCTTTTACCCTTGGTTCCTTTTCTTTCTGTCATCTCATTTATGCGGATGATCTGATTATTTGTGCTGCAGCAACTAGCTCAAACTGCAAAAATATAATGAAAGTGATCAAGCTTTATTGTTCATACACAAATCAACACATTAACACGAGCAAATATGAGATCTACCTCCCAACTAAACTGAGTAAAAAGCGAAGAACAACTATAAAAAGACATCTAGATATGAAAATAGGAAAATTTCCTTTCATGTATCTTGGGGTTCCCATTTCTTATAAACATGTAACACAAAAGCAGCAACAATATCTAGTAGAAAAATGTTCTTTTAGGCTCTCTGGATGGAAGAGTAAAATACTCAATCAAGCTGGTAAATCAATCCTGATCAAATCTGTTCTATCAGCCTTACCAAATCATTCCCTTAGTGCAATGCATATTTCTGGAGGCATCATAAGCTCATTGGAAAAAAATGAGCAGAAGTTTTCTTTGGACAAACAATAAAGGAAAAAAGGGTGCTCATCTTATTGCATGGAAAACAGTACAACTCCCGCAACCCCTAGGTGGATTGGGCATAAGAAACCTAGAGACTATTAGGATTGCATTACTTGCTAAGAGGGTCATATATGCTCTAAACGGAAACAACACTATCTGATCCAACCTAGTTAGGAACAAATATGGCAATTTGCACCCTTGGTTGACATCAACACCTTGCAAAGAACATGCCTGGAGTTGGAGAATAATAGTAAATGCTTTGAATGAAATTAAAACAGGTATCAAACGGTATATTGGTAATGGAAATACAACAAATGTGCTCTTGGATCCCTGGTTATTCTGCATTCCTTTAAACTTAATGCCCACTTATGTTAATGTGAATGCTCCACTGGTAGATATGCATGTGAATGAACTCATGGAAAATCAAGGTTGGAACATGGAGAAATTGTATAATTATTTTGGAGTTTCATTGGTGTCTTATATTTCATCTATTTTCTTGCCTGCAGAAGCCGATGAGGATATGTGGTATTAGGCACCAGATACGCACGGGGATGCCTCTACTAAATCTGTATATTATTTTCTCAGCCGCCAGCTCTCACCACCTGAAGTAATAGGAGGGCCTGTTTGGAAAACTATTTGGGACATCCCGCTACCCCCCAAAATTAACATGTTCCTCTGGAAGCTGGTACATAATAGGTTGCCAACCAAGAGTTTGATACTCCTTTTTTATCAGCACATTGATCTAGTATGCTCTTTATGTGGTAGGGAACTAGAAACAAATATCCATATGTTTTTCTCATGCACAACAACACATGAATTATGGAACATATTTCAATCCCGACTAAACTTTAGTTTCCAACACCAAGACACATGGTTAGCTGGTAATTGGACACAAGAAGGAAGTAACCTTGACAATGCATCTCGTCGAAGACTGTTATCACTTTTTTTCTTTCTGTCTATGGGGATCTGGCGAATGAGAAATGATGTGTTTTTTAGTTCTAAAAGGGCAACCATTACTACAGTGTGGGAAAGCGCTATGGCTGGCTATAGTGAAAATGCTGACCACCACATCACTGAGGCACTTAGCCCCCAAGACCCTCTATGGGTTCGGTGGGAGCCCCCTCCCCCGAGTTGGGTTAAAATTAACTCAGATGGATCACACAATGGTCCAAATCGGGCAGGGGGAGCAGACTATTTAATTAGATCTGCTAATGGAAATTTCATTGCTGCAGGAGCACTTAGGCGGGATTTCGGTTCAGTTCTAAAAACAGAAGCATGGGGCATGTTGCATGGAGTAGAGAAGGCAAAGCGGCTAGGAATCACGAATGTATGGCTGAAGACGGACTCTACGAACCTAGTTCAGATTTTTCATCGCAAGACCAAATGTCCATGGCGAATATGGAGTATCATGAAAACCATATGGTGTGACGTTAAGGCTTTTGTAAATGTGGAATACAAGCATTCCTTCCGCGAAGCAAATCAGGCCGCGGATTTTTTGGCAAATCTGAGTCGAGGATTAGAGAGTAGCATATTTTGGGATACTGACCCCCTTCCGGGTCTCTTATCTATAATGTACTCTGACTCTTCTGGTTTATTTTATAATAGATAATTTAGTTTCCTCAAAAAAAAAAAGATAAGCATCTTTATAAAAGCTTTAACATGATGCCAGAGCAAGAACTTGAATTTAGACTCGGACAAATTTTTTTATAAGAAAGACATTAATTTATCTTGGTCCACATAATGAGCTTGATCAAAGATATCAATAAATAGTTATTAAAATTATAAACGTACAGAAACATCAGTATCCTCACAGTTGGTCATACTTAGAATACTAGAGTTGTCAATATCACCATCAAACTGGTCCTCTTATCAGAGACCTTTTATCCTAAAGTTCTTGAAGAGAAAACCAACAGACTTCATGGGGGATGTACATATCGTCAAACTTTGACCATCATCATTCACTGCTAATGCCAGCCAAGATTCAGGTGTTACCACTTTATAAGCTTATTTAATGATTATTCAGGAACAATTCCTTTTGGTCCAAGTTCATGGATTTGCCAAGGGGTTCATGAATTTGCTCAGCCACCAAGTTCACTGAAACTATCCAGCCAAGAAATTAAGGAAAAAAAATATTCTCTGGGGCAGCTGGTAGTGTTGCTTTTATGATGCAAAGCTTGAGATGTATAGTGTTGTTCTTTGCCCCTTGTGACCTTGTCCCATCCTTGCTATTAGGGGGGCATCATCTTGGTGCATCCAAAGAGGCAGCATGGATATGTATGTATTCTCATGCCCCTCCTTTCACAACTTGGATAAACTTTTTATAATTCCCCTCTCTCTCTCTCATTGTTTAATTTGCCACCTCCCTACAGGTAAAGGCCAAACCAAACATTAGCACTTAGCACCATGAAATCAATGACATCATGCTTACAAAATGAACCCACAAGTTGCAAAGGCATGCTCTTTGTTTATTTTTTTTTCTGTCATGCTACATCATAAATAGCCAATGATAACGTATTTACTAGTCAGTTATATCGAGATCTTATGCAAGATTATGAGATGTCTTAAGATTAAATTAAGAATCATAAAAAAAATTTACAAGTAATTCAAAAGATTATGATTCAACGAGTCCAATATGGCCATTGGACCTATCTGATCACACCTATGACAGATTTTAAATGAAAGAATCAAATTAGGATCCTTGATCCACAAGTAGCAACATCAAAGAAGAACATGAAACAACATGTTTCCTCTTGGATTAGATGGCCTGTTGTATGTATGTAATGAGTGCTTTTTTAACAGATACTTGAAACTTGAAAGCAGCAGAAACTGATAGCCAACTGCAAGGGAATAAAATATACAGGAACGCAGCAACATAAAATTTAAAATGAGACAGTATTGAATCCAACAATTTTTTCCATTTAAATTCCAAGTAAAGTACATGGGAGACCAGATTAAGAACAAATTTAAGAGCTCGAGAAGCATAGTAACAGGTGCAGGTGGAAAAGACAGCAGCCATTTCTGCTGCTTATTGCAGCAGAAGAAAAGACTGCTGCTGCTGCTGCTGCTGTTGCAACAATTGCAGCAGGAATGGCGGAGAGAAGCAGCAGAGCAGCTGGCGGCAATGGACGGCACAACCCCATCAACCCAATCCTTCTGTCCGCCATTGCAGCAGCTTGGATATGCTTCGCATATCCCATCTCCTTCTTCTTCTCGTTGTTGCTGATCTTGTTCTTGATTCCTCACCAAATTGGGCTCCTCTGCGCACCTAACGACGTCCCAACCAACGCTGTCCCAACCATGGATTCCTTCTTCTTCCGAAGCCAACCCCTTCACTCTTTCTGATGCGCAAGAAACAGAGACATGGATGTAACTTGTGTTGCAGCTTTCGCCGACGCCGTCGTCGCAGAATTCTGAATTGGCCCAGTCGAGGACGCTGCGGGGCGACTTCTCTGCGACGGCGGTGGTGGCGACGTTCGCTTCGGCGAGGAAAGGATGCTGCAGGAGCTGCTCGGCAGTCCAGCGCTCCCCGGCGTCCCTTCTCAGGCACTTGTCGAGAAAGTCCCAGCCCACCTTCGACAGACTCGCCGGGAACTCCGGCAGGCCGGTGCCGTAGCCGATCTCGAACATGGCCGCCCCTGCGTCCGCGAGGCCGAAACAGGGCCACGGCCGCGCCCCTGTGGCCATCTCGATGACCGTGCACCCGAGCGACCAGATGTCCGACGCCGGCGTCGGACGCTCACCCCTGACGACCTCCGGCGCCATCCACAGCGGCGTGCCCCGGAACCAATTCCGGCCGTCGCTGGCGTCGGAGACCCTCAGGGCCGCCCCGAAGTCCGCCAGCTTCGCGACGCCGGGGCTCCGTCCCAGCAGCACGTTCCGACCCTTGACGTCGCAGTGCACGACCCCGGCGACGCCGTGCAGGTAGGCGAGCGCGCGCGCCACGCACCGGGCGCAGTCGCGCACCGCGGCCTCGTCTTTCCCCGCCGCCGCCAGGTCCGCCGCAGTGCCGCCGGGCAGGTACTCCATGTGCAGGTTCCGGCAGTGTCCGAGCCCCAGCTCCCGCGTCTCGTCGTCGCCGAGGTACTCCACGACGTGGGGCGAGGACAGGGACCTGAGGATATCGATCTCGCTCTCCAGGGAGCGGACGGCGTCGGGCGAGCAGGAGCTCAAGCTGACGGATTTGACGGCGAAGGCCTCGCCGGAGGGCGAGCGGAAGGCGAGGCTGACTGCGCCGAAGGAGCCGCGGCCGATGGGGCGGCCTCGTCGCCAAGTCACGTTCATGGCGAGTAGCAGATGCTGTGCTTTTACGAGCTTTTGGAAGGAGGCAGAGGAAGAAGGCGTGCGAAGTGGAGGTTGACGCAGAGGAGCAACTCCGAGCGGGTATTTATAGTTGGACTTTGAGCGGAAGCATAAAAAGGGAAGTTGGTGTGTTTGTTCATGTTGTTAAAACGTGGTAAAATAAGTTATTAATATGTAAAATATTTGTGGTCCTATATTTTTTTAGAAAAAAATTGTGAGCACATAATATTAAATTGTTTGACTAATAACTCAAAAATTCATTTTGAACTCTTCCTCGATAAAATATATTTTAAGCTGCCAAATATGTTTTTAAGTGGGTGCCGAGAGAGAAAAGAAAGAGAGATGATGTTGTGCAACTAATGAATATAAGTTGGAGGCTTAAATTAGTGGTTGAATTTCCTTACCAAGAAAAATATTTTGTGGTTGAATTTTTAAATGAAAAAATTGGAATTAATTTTTGAAATCGTTTGAAAAAAGGAGCCCAATTTTTTTTTACTGATATCATATATAAGTCTCAAATGAACGAGAGCTAGTAATACTTGCTTTAATGAGTCTTGAAAACAATTGTTTTTTTTTACATTTTTATGATTTGCATCTAGAACTTGATTAATCTGGATATTGTAATTCTGAATATCATAATTAATAAAAGAATATATTATGTTCTAAGATCTAGATTACTCGAATAAGATCCAAGTGCATCCAAATGTAATAAACTTTGATTCATCTCATTAAGAGTTCGGATCAATCATTTAATGATATTTAATCTAGATTATACAATCATTAATCAACAAAGTATGGGATTTTTTAATTTTTTTATATATTATTTTTCATATTTAGAAGTTGATTTATTTCGAGGTAGAAACACAGAAAATCATAAAAAGTAAAATTCTCAATGTTTCTAGAGACAAAATTGATCATATAGCCTCGGATAAGTAACTTGAATATAGTAGAAATATCTCATATTATGTAATCATCAGAATGCAACTAATTTACTCAAAAGAAATTGATGGGCGATGGGTTACTTAACTTGTGTTTAGTTGTGAGCATGGATGGATTAATGTTAGGATTTGGTTGTGGATCATGCAGGTCATTAAATAGAATGCATGATCTTGGTAGTAGGAGAAGGAGAGAGACGTGCACGAGCTCCCTCCATCTACATTTTTCCCTTGAACACTATATTTGTGAACTATTTCGATAAAAAAAATAAAAGTGCTAACTAATTAAATAAGTAACACTGTACTAATTATCTCGTCTATAGTAAGATATTAAAATAATACTGAATATAAAATTTTATTTTTCTTAAATAGTTTATTATAAATTGTTTAATATATTATATATTTAATATTTTATGCTTTATAACATAAGTAGTACGGTATTACCTAATTAAGTAGGTAGCACCTCTATTGAACCCTTTCGATAAATATCACTTTTTCGACATTAATTCTCCCTTTGCATATTTTGACATTTTATTTTTCCCATTGTCAAATACAACAATCTTATGTTTCCATTTTGATGTTTGGTAACCGAAGTGTGGTTCATCAAAATGAACATGTTTTGCTTATTTCATGCGGTCATCCATTGAACGAAATTAATCATTAGGACAATATCATCCTCACCGGATATCAATAATTAATTGATCCAGTGATTAGGTAACTAAATTTATTAGGAGAAAATAATTCTTCATTTTTTTCGAGCGTTTTGAATATATCAATAATGTTAATAATGCTTGAATTCTAACTCTTTATACATTTTTCCCATGCTCCACAATTATATGCTCCTCCCACAAATGAAGGATCTCACTGTCAGAACTTGAGGATGTTCACGAGGAGCTCCCAACATTTTGAGAGGAAGATTCATAAAAAAATTGAGGTTTAATTCAAAGCTTAATTTGTTTTTTTATATTTTGAGATACATGTTCTATTTTTCGAGAATTGCTATAAAATTACATTTCGAAATACTTTTTATCATATGTTAAATGAGTGTTCATGTAAACTCTTTAAGATTTAATTTTCGATGATATTTGAATTATTATAATCCTCTTTAAAATTATCATCATCGAGAACATATTCAATTAAATATGAATCTCATATCTTCTACTTATATTTTTTATTCTCTCTCTTTTGATATCCACCAAAGGTGTGATAAGAGGTGACCCCTCAAAGATATTTTTGTTCATGTCCTAACAATATTGAGAAGCTATTTTTGAATAGTTTCATCTAATAAGTTGCATGTAAATGATCAAATATATGCTAGACACCATTGCTTTTCTTTCTTTTGTTTTACCATTGCCATATCAAAGATATTTTTGTTCATGTCCTAACAATTTGTTAGGAAAAACTTGTGTGTGTGTGTGTGTGTGTGAGAGAGAGAGAGAGAGAGAGAGAGAGAGAGAGAGACGAGTGGAACATATCATATGATTGGGGTGGTGGAAGGTGTCCCCTATTCACAAAGCAAGCAAAATGTTGGTGTGTGCTTAAGATCCACACAAGCAAGCACTGAACCAAACATCCCCTAAAAGGCTAAACCCCCACACTCCCTCGTCAGAACACGGCAAAAAGGGGAGCAAAAGCTGGCCCGAGCTGATGCTACGTTGGCGACATTAACATCCTCCTAGCGGGCCATTTGTCCATGGAACAAGAGACAAGCACCTTTTCTCATAGGCCAAGTAGTGGAATGGAGTGGCATCTACATGTCAAGCACCCACCACAAAATAATATCAACCATATGCAACATTCTCATCTCATGTTCATGCATCCCTTTTTGTTTTTCTTGTTTCATTGTATATGCAAAGTAAGTTATTTGGTAGAGAACAAATTAATGACTCAAATGTCTTATGAGAGTTCAAACATGTTAGTGTGGAAAGAAAGTTATTTTTATAGTATTAGTCATGTTTCTCATGTGAGTGGGCTGACAAATATACATCTTTCTTTTTCTTTTAACTTAGAAATATACATGAATAGAATTAGGAAGTTTAAAATTTACAGTCATTAGAAAAATGTGCAAGTATTTTTTTTCTTTACAAAAAAATAGTGTCACACCATGCACACAATATACTACTTGGGATGTGTTAACAATGTCCTAAAAGCTGAGGTCACTAAAAGGTGAAATAAAAGGAAAACTATGTGCAAAATAACATATGCTTGGAACTGCATCCTCGATGTTTTCAGGGGTTTGCAAGGAACTCGATAAAAATAGTTAAATATTACTTGGGGCAAAGTAGTAAATATGTTCTCCTCGTAAATATTTTATTAAGAGACTTGATTATTCACATAATTTAATTCGAAATGATATAAATTAATTTAAAAAATATTGAAAACTGTTGTGGTCACAACAGAAGAAATATTTTAATTGTAGATACATATACTTTAAACATTGTAGCTTTTGTTCACAAGAAATGTAAAATATATATTGTTTGGATTTTATTAATGCCATCTCTCAAATCTTAATAGATTACACTGAAGACAAAAAGTAAAAGAGTCTATTAAAAAATTATGTTAAGAATTTAGAAGTGACAATAGATATGCATTTTCATATTTTTTTTAGTTGTCTTCATATTTTCTAAAACTTTTTTACAAGCACTTACATATTGCGACTGATATGCATTTTCATTCGTGAAACGAGTGAACTGATATTCACATTAAACTGTAAATAAATTCTTAAATGCAAAATAAAAGTTGTTTCATTCATGTAATACGTTTTTTTTTACTTTTCCATTACAAAGAAATGTCTAATGGCAAATAATTAGACAAAAATGAATGAAATATGAGACTCCAATTAAAAACCCTCAACAATATGTTATCTTCTTATGAGTGCACACATCTCATACTTGAAACATGATGTAACACAAGTGATGCATCCAATTACATATGATCAAAAAACGACATGTCCCTCCTTTTGTAAGGAGATGATGTTCTAGATACATGCTACTGAGCTAGTGGCCGTTTGCTTACCACAATTTTTTTAATAACTTTCGAATTTAGTTTCAAGATAAAATGTCTAATTCTTATACATAACTTAACTTTGTCTTATGTATAAAAAAATGAATTCATGTGAAAAATATATACCAATTCTACCCAAAAGAAAAGAAAAAAAAGGGATAAAGACGAGGTCTTTGGTTTCGTCTCATTTATTATGGGTCCAATATATGCAACATGTCAAATTAAGTGGGTATGCGTGCAACATGTACATGTATCAATAAGTGGCCTTTATTTCCTTTTTTTATTTTTTGTGTTGCAGCTATGAATCGTGACTTGTGTGAGTTCCAACGTCGAGACCACCCAACGAAGAATTCCAAATTGGAAAGAGACGAGCGACGCGAAAAGGAGAAGACAGACAACTCAAGGCATTGGAGATGATAAGAACAGAGAGCCAAATCTAAATAAGATCATACAGATCCATTTCTCTCACCCAATTGGCCATATCAACACAAGGATCAGATTCACGAATCATTCACCGAAGATAAACAAATAAAAAAAAGCAAGGATCATTAAAAGTGCTCAACTTTGAAACTTCACAACAAGATTAAAATTAAAATTAGAAGCAATCATGCTTTCACAAATCAGTTCAAGTTATTTTTTCTTAATCAACTTTCTTTTTTATCTAATTTTCTTTATAAATGTGATAAAAATATATTATAGTCATTTCAGATCATATAATACTATTTTTTTAAATAAAATAAAATTATGTACCACTCCAAAACTTCATTGATATGATAAAACATATTAGTGGGTTAAAGTAAATTTTTTAATCTTGATTTTATTATAGTTATTTTACTCCAATCAAGTATTAAAAGATTGAAAATATACTTGTTAAGAATATAAGTATAATTTTATTAAATTAATTTTTTAAAATTATTTGTAGTACATTTAATTTAACATGATATCAAAATTAGATGTCTCGAGTTTAAACATCAAAGTTAGATATCTCGAATTTAAACATCCAACGATCCAAATGTGAGAATGAGTGTTAAAAAAATAAATATAATGATGTTGATCTTCCTATTGATTTAAATTTTTAAAATTATTAATAGTATGTTTAATTCAATAATATTTAAATTATAATACTAAATAAATATCGTTTGAAATAAATATTAAACTCAATAAAAAGTGAAAGAATTCATAAAATGACATTTTAATGTGTATATGTTGGTGAGGCGAGGGGAGAAAGGAAGATCCCTTGCAACATGCAACGAGACAAGGGAAGGCAGGGCATGGAATTGATGCCATGACAAGTTTGACAGCTAAATTGGAGGCTAAGTGCATGCTATGTGTTGGTTGGGGGTGGGGATGAACGAATTAAATGAATGAAAAGGATGAATAGCTTCAATTCCATACTAATATAATAATAACAATATTAATAATACAAACAACAAATTGGAAGCTCTTACATTGCATGTGTTCTTTCTCTCTCATGTCATTTTCCTAGACCTGATCCATGATGCATTTTGGTTGATGACTGACTGGGACCCTCTCTCTCTCTCTCTCTCTCTCTCTCTCTCTCTCTCCCCCCCCCCACTTTTCTGATGGGAGATTCAATTCATGGAACCCTTTTTTAGGCTTTGGCTCACTCCTTTCTTTGCTGGATTCGGAAAACCAGAAAACAGTCCCTCATTTTTTCTTGTCTTTAAATTGTTATAATTGGCAGGAAAAGACACAATTTGAAATGTGATAAGGAAAGGCATGTTTGGACGCTTCTTGAAGTATTTAATAATATTTTTCATTGATAAACTATTTTACAAATAAATATTTGACATCAACTTTTTACAGAAAATATCGTAAAGTAATTATAATTAAACAGTTTAAAATTTTGTTTACGTCGAAAGAAAAAGATGTTAAGACACTTTTTGAAAAGTATGTTACTGTAGTTTTTTAAAATCTTACAATAATAATAACAAACGATTGAAACTCAACACTTTAATATGCTTGAAATATCAATATTTAAAGTAACTACAAGTATATTAAAATTTATTTTTAGATATATCTTCAAAATATTAATTACTATTTATATGATATATTTATTATTGTACGATACATGATCACTTTATTATTTATTATTATTTTAATTTATAAATCATTTAGTCAACTATTTATTTTATTATTATTTATTAATATTAAAATAGTTAAAATAAAAATATGTTATTAAATTTATGATACAAATATTAATGCAATCTATTTAAATAATTATTTGCACCCTTTTTAATTATTTTATATTTATTGATTGATTAAACATTGCATTTGTCAAACACAATTAGTCTTTTTTTGATATGTATTAATGGTTAATAACAATTAGCGAGTACATATTGATGATTAGTGGTAGCAAGTTCATTGCTAAATTTATTTTTAAGCTTCTGTATACTTGCTGCACTTAAATATTCTAAAGTTAAAACCTTTAGTTGGGTTTCTTTTGTTATAAATAATATTTGATGTAATCACATATTAATTCAAAAAATTATGACAATTAAATTACAGTGATAATTAATTAAGAATAAATATAACAAAAGAGGTGATAGAAAAATAAAATAGTTTTTTAAAAAATAATTTGACGTGGCATAGCTTTTTTTATCGCGATTAAGATATATAATTAATGTTGTTTGCTTGGCGAACGGCGGCTGTGTGGAGGATGTAAGTAATATTTTTTTTAGGATGTAATTAATAATATTGAGGAGATTATGATGTATTGGGAAGGTGGAATATGAGCAGTACCAAGTTTCGAGAATAATTTTATTTATATGAATGGTACAAAGATTGAAATAGGAAACTTGTTGGAAATTCTTGAATTAATAATATAAAAAAATAGTGACAAACTTTCACTGACTTTTATAAAGTCGTTAAACACAATCGATGAATAACGATAAATAGAATTATATTTGTATCCTACGATAAATTAATATTTAAAATTATTAGTATACGACTAATTTAATATTTTAATAAATAAATTATGACACTAAAAATCGAATTCAAGTTTTATATCTATCAAATTTAAATCAAATATTACTAACAAATTGTCATTTTTAAGATATTATGATGTTCTAGTTGAATAACAAGGGTGATGTTCAAAAGAGGTTCTAGTTGTTAATGTCTAGATGTTATTAGAATCAACATCAAACGCTAACTGCTCTTCTACAAATTTACTTTACAGCATACGCAGTTTCCTTACGAGTGTCAACATGAGATATTTGAGATAAAAGCATTTCACAGATGAGATAGGTTTTCCAGAGTTGGAATCATGCTTCTACTAAAAGCGAGATCCAAGTTTACTGACCTGTAGATGCAAAAGAGCAGATAAGCATAAGCAGTTGAGTCTAGAGAAGCAAAACCTTTAAGCAAATCTGCAGGGAGCAACATACTTCTTGCATAGTTGCTCAAAGCATAATTTTTCAGAAGGCACAGATCAAGTAATCAGTAGAAGGCTGCAGAACAATTTCTAGGAAAAGCATGCATAGAGTATGAGAGTACATACCGCCAAATATCCGGTCAAGCACAGGATGGAGAATCTAACTTTGACCTCAACAGATCATAGGAAAACAGTATAATAAAGCTTGCAGTCAGCTGATCTCGCTACTCTGGATACAATTACATTTCCTGAGAAAATCATTAGAAAGCACATGTCACAGCCTGAACAAATGCTCAAACTGCCTGTTTGATAGATCTCAATTGACATACATTATTATTCCTTTTCCTACTTAGAAGAATCGTTCATCTTGTCAACTAAACATCTGCAATTTCTCTTAGCCCAGAACTTATCTCTTAGAGCAAGTGACAAAATTATTGAAGTAGATAAAATGACCAGTAAAATAATCCTCTGCTACACTAACAAAATGTTGACTACAGAGGAACACCATGCACGCATCTTCTTTCATATAGTCCGGTTATTTGATCAGCAACAGCCCACATTATAGCTTGCCCAGGCGGAATCCTCATAAGACGAGGAATCAGACCTTTCCAAAGTGCAAGCAATCCTTCTTCGGCAAATATTGTCCTAATTGCGTGGAACATACCCTTGTATTTCATGTCACCGCCTGACCTGCCTTGGGCCATCAACCTTGTCTTGATGACATCAAAGGGGCCAGTACAGATGGGCCCAGCAGTTCCCGCAAGGAAACCTGATATCATGGATTGCCAAGGCTGGAGAACCTTCCCGTCTCCTTCATGTTTCTTCCAGAGAACTACATCAAATGCGTTCTTGGCTGTGAACATGGCAGCTTGGTTTGTTCCATTACGCATTACAGTGGGTGCAGCACCAGCCCAAAGTCCTAAAACACCTTCTTCACGAATGATCATCCTTGCACAGTGTACGGGACCCTTGTACTTCAGCAGTTCATGGCTCAATCCCTTTTGTTGCTGTAATCTGATCTTCACCACCTGAACTAATGATAGTCTTGTTAAAGTATGAACTTCATTAACAAGTTTATGCAAAAATAAATCAACCACAAAACCAAATATCTGAGTTTAAGGCAGTAATTACTCAAAAATACTATTGTGTTATGTAACATTTTGCAGCACATGCAAATCACATAATAATGGAAAGTTAAAGAAATACTCATAATTCTCTCCTAGCTTTTTAGTTTCTGTATATTCATTCAATAGGAAAAAAGTATATCTACCATATTTTTTAGTCCAAAGATCTTACATGAATTCCCTACAGTATTCAGCTAATAGGAATCCACATCACTAAGTTATACATTTATGCTATCAATTTTGGTTATACTACTAAAATTCTTCTGCACAATTTCAGCCATATGAAGAAAATATCAGCTTAACATCGTGTCCAAATCACGATATCCACTACGATCAAGGCCACATTAGTAGATCTTTTTTTATAATTGAAAAAAGTAGATGCGTAGACACACAAACTTGTCTGAAAAAATTATTGTGCATCAAACTCTTGGAAGTTCAAGCAAAAGTTGGAGAGATTGTGTAAGTAGGTTTCTCTCAAGACCAAGGAATTTTCACGTCCCCATAAAGTCTGCTCTCATTATCATGCACAATTGATATTTTTTTTACTATGTCAATGTTTACTACAAACCATCATGTTGCTACAAACGCACTATAACTTTCCGAACTGACAAGGATTATGTCTACAAAACATATTCCTTGATATTCAGGCGAATTGACACTCAACTTTCTCTTGAATGTGTTATTTTTCTTCTACTATCCCAGATAGCTTTAAAGAAAGCACATTTGAACTAGTGAGGCCAACATCATCATGTCGGCACCAACATATAATTTCAGCACCAAACAAGGCCTGCCTACACTAGTTCGATGCTTAGTTGACGAATTCAATACTACCGATAGTTCGTTCTCCTCTCAACAAAGGCATAGTTCCAGCAGTGATGCTCTTGCTACAATGCTGATTCTACTAAACCTACAAACATAGGATACACTAATTTTCTATGATGCTTTTACGCGAATAGATTTTCATAATATTTAAGGCACGTGAATCCATTTTGGTCATAGGCATTACTAGATTCTATAAAATTTTTTGGTAGGAATTGAAGACTGTCCACCTAGTGCATCATCTGATCTAAGTTACACTTTTACCACCCCTGAAACAAAGTCCGCAAACAAATTTATACTGTGCATTAACAAAAAAAACTACAAGATTTCAATTCAAAAGCACCTTCTTGCTCATGCACATGACAGGTCGCTACACATTGTTAAAGTAGCATTTCCTTAGTCAGTTCAAAATTTCAATCTGATGCCTGAACTGCGTATTATATTTTCTAGCAGCATTTGAATGAAAAGGATGCAATAGAAGTTTTCAGACAAGATTGAAGCATTGTCTCGCAGACTTGAATCATCCAATAAACAAATGAAACCATTGATTCCTAATGCATAAAAAAGTGGTTCTTTACTAAGAAAAGGCCCAAGGATTCGAGATACCAAACACGAAAAAAGCTCATTGGAATGTTGGAAAAAAAGGCAGCTTTATACCTCGAACGGAGTGACGATGACGAGGGCCTCGAGGACGCCGGCCCCGAATCCGGCGGCGATGCGGCCGCGGTTGGAGAGGTCTCCGGTGGCGGCGTCCTTGAACGCCGACTGCAGCAGCGCGTTGGACCCCATCCGCAGCGCATACTTGAGGGTGAGGTGGGTGGCGAAGGGGGTGAGCCCCTTCCAGAGCGCCCGCACGCCCTCCGTCCGCGCCACCGTGGCCCCGCAGTGGCTGATGCCGCGGTACGCCCCGGTGCGGTCGAGCTGGAGGCGCGTCTTGATCACGTCGATGGGCTGCAGGCAGCAGGCCTCCATGACCCCGCCGAGCGACCCCGACGCCGCCTTCATGTACGGCGGTATCAGCTCGCTTCTGCGGCGGTAGCTCTCCGCCATAGAAGACGGTGACGCGCCGCCGCCACCGGCTCCGGCCTCGGTTGCAGTGGCCATTGTGCGGTGGAGAAGGCGGAGAGCGCAGTTGGAGAAGCCACCGGTAGGTACAAAGCACTGCGATGGTCCAGGGGTTTAATGGGCTTGGCATAGCGGGGTCCACTATTACGCATGATCTGGGCCGTTCTTTTTTTTACAGGTTTTTTTGAAGTGCATACCAGTCATATTATTATTGTTGGTGCGTGTGGATAGTGAGCAGACACGGATTTTTCATATTAGTCATTTTTAATTTTTTATTTCTTCTATTTTAATGTGAAAACAAAAGGGTTAATTACATGATTCTATTATCAAAAGGCCCAAATATCCTGTCCAAAGTTTAAGTCATATTTAATTATATAAAACAGTGGAATTAAACAAAAGAATGCTCGAATTTCTTCATCGTGACCATGATGTTTACATCATGATTGCTTAACGCAAATAAAAAAGACCAGTTTTAATTGAATAAAACTGTGAGTGACCAAATCTGACCTTAGATCTGATCAACGATCGAATCCGACCGATGATCGAGTAAAGGTCAGAAGAATTCAAACTTTCTTTTTTATGTTCAAACAAAAGGTTAATTAGTTCATTTTATTATCGAAAGACAGAAAATACACTTGTTCAAATTTCAAGTCATATTTAATTATATAAAACATTGGAGCTGCACGAAAAAAAAATGCCCAAATTTCATCGTCACAACACGAGTTTCAAACAAGCAATACTTCAATTTGACCAAAATCACGAGTTCACTTTACCGAAAATAGGAGTACCATCACCAAGCCAAATGAACCGGATCAAATCTAACTTCTGATCAAAGTCGATCAGACCAGAACATGACCTTACTCAATACGATTGGACCAAATCCAACTTTTATCGAACTCAACCAACCTGGCCTTAATCGAATACATGCTAAAAAAAATTCAAATCTGATTCAATCAGCTACTTGCTATAGTATATCAGTTATCTTCATATTTTATTCATTAGTATTAATTATATCATCATCTTACTTATATTTCATTATCTTTTCAAGTTATTACGATATTTATTTTCTAGTCTATTTTATTTTAAAAAACTTAATAATTGTCAACAAATACTCCATTATTCGATCTAAAATGTGTTGCCTTGGATTAGATTTGGTCGGGTTTGAAAATATCTTTGAAAGGAAAAAAAAACGACCCAAAGCTTCTCATTAGGAGCTTGTCTTGTAGTGTTTGGTGCTGGAAGATACTATCCATCAAGTTTGCAAACAACAAATCCAACAGCCACATTGAGAACAATTAGGCAAAAGTTGCTTTGAACCACAGCTAAAAGAACCAGGTCAGTGAAAGAACGAATTCTAATCTAATGAAAACCACAATTCCACGAAAAACACTTGTGGCATAAAGAATGCATTTCTTCTTGTGCAAGTGTTGACAGAGTCGGGACTGAACACACCTGCAAAGAGAATCCTGTGCCTAGCTAATGGAGGAATTTCCTGCTTCAAGCAAATTGTCGCAACTCAATTACCATGACACTGATATCATCCCTGGAGCCTCTTGAAGCAGATAGATCAGCAAGCCTTCTACAGGCAGATAATGAGGATGGATTATCACTGCCGCTACGCATTGATCGGACTATATCTACAGCCTCTTGATTTCCTACCTGAATAAAGGTTTGAGAAAAATGCCATACTTTCTGATGCAAACCAATAGATTGTGCTACTGTTTCATTAAACACAATGAACCGAAAGTGAAACTTTTACCTGATCCCAGAGCCCATCAGACGCTAGGATTAAGAACTCGCAATCATCTTTGATGCTAACGACTTTAGTCTCTGGCTCTGCTATGATAAACTCTTTCATATGGGAATCACCAATTCCCCTAGTAACAGCAAGATCACCTTGTACCCTCCATGTGCCGTCACAGTTAAAAACCCATCCTCCCTGCACAAGTGACATGCTTGAAACAGAAATAAAGTTTGCTGAAGAATTTATACATACAACACCAAATTAGAATCACAAATTACTTTGATTGTTTAAGTCGACTTTGAACATCTTTAACTTAAAAAAAGTGTTGGGAGGGTTTTGATTCACTATACAGTTGCAGATAGAGAATAGAAGTTAACTATTTCCAAGTGTCTAAAATCCGATGAAAATTAATTGAAAACAGTAGCAAAAACTATGCTATGAGAACTGAAACTGTGTTGTAGACGACAAATCCTAATCCTAACTCATTGATGGTAGTACATGAGGCAAACTACTTACAAGGTTCTTAATTCGACACTTTTCATCATCCCGAGCGGCTTTGTGATCAGATGTAAGGGCCTCGGCCCTCCCAGAACGGCTCAGAACAGCACGACAATCTCCAGCATTAGAAACAACAATGTTTCCATTTCTAACTAATGCTGTGACACAGCAAGTCCCGCTTCTCATTTTCTTTTCCTCCGCCCCGAAATTTAAATCGGTTCTCATGTAACCCATTTCCTCCTTCAAGAAATCTGAATCGGTTCTCAAGTAAGCCATTTTTACAGCATTCTCTAGCTCACTATGGCTATCTTCACTAATAGCTGATACTTCATCTAATATAATCTTGCCAATGTTCTCTGAAGCAAACTCAGCAGCTGTCTTTCCTCTATGGCCATCAAAAACACCAAAGAAAGCCTGAAAAACACAATGTATCAATTATATTTCTTTTTCGCTTGACAAGAAATTTCTCTCAGGTAAACAAATTACATTAAGAAATGCAAAATTACATTCTACAGTCTTCACATATACATGGTTATGTCACACTACAATTTGCATAGGCAGCAAATTCAGATCTTCTCTGCAACTGCCCAGCAACGAAATAAGAAACTAACAGCTTTACATTAATGAAAAGGATTATATATCAAACTTCAATGATTCAAATAATAAACCTAGCAATTTTTCGAACTAGATTGTATTGCAGTGGCAGGCCATCCTACTTGTAGTTTAAAAGATCTCGAACTCGATTCTCGCATCTATTTTTAATTTTCTTTCCAATGTACTAGAGTCAGGCATTCTTCCGACCAAAATCATCACGACATTTTCATTATTGGTAGAGATCATAGTATAGCACATCGGATTTTTCATCTAAATTTCCTTTAATTGAGAACCAGAAAAAACTTAATAAAAAATCATCACAACATTTTTCATTATTGGTAGAGATCATAGTATAGCACATCAGATTTTTCATCTAAATTTCCTTTAATTGAGAACCAGAAAAATCTTAATAAAAAATGTCTGATTGATTAAAACATCATAAACGTATTTTTAAATAAAGATTGTTTGCTTCAAGTTCTCCCATATTATAAACATACCAAATAATCTACAGGTTTTAACATGCTTTTTTGGGGAATAATCAATACTTATTTTTTTGCCAGTTTACTTCAATTAATGGGCAATGAGTAACAAGAACTAGAGACCCAAGAAATGGAACGCGTACGAGTTTGGGATTTCCATTGATGTCCAACGCCATCTTATACCGATCCTCCATCACCATCCTACCGCGCCCTCTCATGCAATACACTGAACACGTCGCGCTCTCGGACACCACCTCCTTCATTCCATCCGACCGTGGCGCCTCCCAGTTAGTAAAGCGCACCGGCGGTATGCTGAGGGGCGGAAAGGAAGAGTTGCCAAACCAACGGAGCTGGGGCCGCCTGCACGAATTCAACGGCTCGGCCACCGGCGGCGGCAACGGGGAAGAGTCGACCCCGGCGCAGATAGGCCGGGGACCGTTGGAAACCCGCTGCGACCGAAAGCCGATGGGCGACGACGGCGCCGGAGATGACGGGGAGGACGGCGCCGGGTTCAGGGCCTCCAGAGAGCCCTTGCACGAGACGGAGGGGCTCCGGGGCGACGGCACCGGCGACGTCGGGATCGAAAAGGACATCGGAATTCCAATCAAAATTTTCTTACTCTTTTTTTTTCGGTAATTAGTATTTTTTTATTCTGTGTTCGTTTTGCTGTAACTTATAAGTTATAAACGATAATTAATAAATAAATGATAATTAACTAATAAAGGTTCCATGAGGTTTAATTGATGAATTAATTAATAAATGATAATTAACGAATAGCTATAGAGGTTTTATGAGGTTTAGCAATTGAATGTATAAAAACACCTAAATGAATATAAAATAATAAATTTAAAATTCTTCCAATTTATTTCTATGATAATGCAATAATTAATTTATTTTGAAATTTGTTACCAGATATTCATATAATATAATACATATAATACACATACGTATATACACACATATATATATATATATATATAGAGAGAGAGAGAGAGAGAGAAAAAAAGATATATGCTATACATTTTATATCGTAATTCAAATAATAATAAAAAAACTAACTAATAAATAAATATAATTTCATAGCTAATAATTTATTATCTGAAAATAAAATAGATTTTTATAATATGATAAAACAAAATCTAAACATATTTATGATAAAAATCATAGTATACATAGAAGAGGGTAAATCCAGAATAATAAACTTTAACCTTGTTAATCAAACTACCCATATTATAAATCTCTTATAAAATGCTAAATAATATTATTAAAATCAGTTTATCAAATAATCTATTTAGCAGTTTAATTAAGTCAAATTGTTAAACTACAATTGTAACATTTTCCCTCAAGAGCATGTCCAAACTAAAAAATATTAAAAAAAAATAAAAAAATATTTAATTATTTGTATGAAGACAAAATGTTTTTTATTTCATATGTTTTAATTTTACTATACCCTTAGCTAATTATAATTAATTGAAATTCTATTTTTGAAACAATATTTCTTTTACTTCCAAATAAAATCTTACTTTGCAAATCAAATATTCATAGAGGATCATGAGATTATAAAATGTTTCGATTAAATTAGTTGTTTACCTCGTAAAATATTATAAAATAATTCTTAAAATCTTTTTAAGAATCCACAACTTTATGGAATATTAAGATTCTAAAAAAGATAATTTTTAAATTAAAAAAATTGGTGCAGAAAATAAAGATGTGGAGATCTATAAAACTGTTTTTTAACCGCTTTCTTATTATGGAAAAAGTAGGGATCAAGGTTTTCCTAATTGGATTAATTCATAGTTAATTTGCTAAATTATAATTGTAACATTTTTCATCGAGAGCATGTTCAAATTAAAAAAAATTAAAAAATAAAAAATATTGATTATTTGTTAGGTTGTATCAAGACAAACTGTTTTTTTATATTTTATATGTTTTAATTTTACAACACCCTTAGCTAATTAGAGTTAATTGAAATTCTATTTTTGAAACAATATTTCTTTTACTTCCAAATAAAATCTTACAAATCAAATATTCATAGAGGATAATGAGGTTGTAAAATATTTCATACCATGATTACATGAGTGTTTATCTCGTAAAATATTATAAGATTAATCCTTAAACTTTTTTTAAGAATCCACAACTTTACGAAACGTTAAAATTCTGAACAAGATAATTTTTAAAATAAAAAAAATTGGTGCAGAAAATAAAGATGTGGAGATATATAAAACTGTTTTTTAATCACTTTCTTGTTATGAAAGAAGTAGGGATCAAGATTTTCCTAATTGGACTAATTCATAGTTAGTTTGCTAAAATACAATTGTAACATTTTCCTTCAAGAGCATGTTCAATTAAAAAATAAATATTTGTTAGGTTGTATCAAGAACATTGTTTTTTATTTTATATGTTTTAAGTTTACAACACCCTTAGCTAATTATAGTAATTGAAGTTCTATTTTTGAAAAAAAATATTTCTTTTAATTCCAAATCAAATATTCATAGAGGATAATGAGGTTATAAAATATTCCATACCATGATTAAATTAGTTTACCTCGTAAAATATTATAAGATCAATTCTTAAACTCTTTTTAGGAATCAACAACTTTACGGAACCTTAAGATCCTGAACAAGATAATTTTAAAATAAAAAATTAGTACAGAAAATAAAGATGTGGAGATCTATAAAACTGTTTTTTAACCGCTTTCTTATTATGGAAAAAGTAGGGATCAAGGTTTTCCTAATTGGATTAATTCATAGTTAATTTGCTAAATTATAATTGTAACATTTTTCATCGAGAGCATGTTCAAATTAAAAAAAATTAAAAAATAAAAAATATTGATTATTTGTTAGGTTGTATCAAGACAAACTGTTTTTTTATATTTTATATGTTTTAATTTTACAACACCCTTAGCTAATTAGAGTTAATTGAAATTCTATTTTTGAAACAATATTTCTTTTACTTCCAAATAAAATCTTACAAATCAAATATTCATAGAGGATAATGAGGTTGTAAAATATTTCATACCATGATTACATGAGTGTTTATCTCGTAAAATATTATAAGATTAATCCTTAAACTTTTTTTAAGAATCCACAACTTTACGAAACGTTAAAATTCTGAACAAGATAATTTTTAAAATAAAAAAAATTGGTGCAGAAAATAAAGATGTGGAGATATATAAAACTGTTTTTTAATCACTTTCTTGTTATGAAAGAAGTAGGGATCAAGATTTTCCTAATTGGACTAATTCATAGTTAGTTTGCTAAAATACAATTGTAACATTTTCCTTCAAGAGCATGTTCAATTAAAAAATAAATATTTGTTAGGTTGTATCAAGAACATTGTTTTTTATTTTATATGTTTTAAGTTTACAACACCCTTAGCTAATTATAGTAATTGAAGTTCTATTTTTGAAAAAAAATATTTCTTTTAATTCCAAATCAAATATTCATAGAGGATAATGAGGTTATAAAATATTCCATACCATGATTAAATTAGTTTACCTCGTAAAATATTATAAGATCAATTCTTAAACTCTTTTTAGGAATCAACAACTTTACGGAACCTTAAGATCCTGAACAAGATAATTTTAAAATAAAAAATTAGTACAGAAAATAAAGATGTGGAGATCTATAAAACTGTTTTTTAATCAGTTCTTTGTTATGGAAGAAGTAAGGATCATGATTTTTCTAATTGGACTAATTCGTAGTTAATTAAAAATAAAAAATAATGATTTGTTCGGTTGTATCAAGACAAACTGTTTTTTTATTTTATATGTTTTAATTTTACAACACCCTTAATTAATTATAGTTAATTGAAATTCTATGTTTGAAACAATATTTCTTTTACTTTCAAATAAAATCTTACTCTGCAAATCAAATATTCATAGAGGATTAAACTAGAATCCACAACTTTACAGAACGTTAAGATCCTGAACAAGATAATTTTTAAAATAAAAAAATTTGGTATAGAAAATAAAGAGTTGGACATCTATAAAACTGTTTTTTTTAATCACTTTCTTGTTATGGAAGAAGTAGGGATCAATATTTTTCTAATTGGACTAATTCATAGTTAGTTTGCTTTAATTGCATACATCATAAATGATTTGTATTAAATTACTTATAACTTAATCGAAAAATCTGATCATAACATAATTTTTTACCTCATATTGATAATAAACATAACTTTTTGAATTCACACGTCATTTTGAAAAAGATAATTTGAATACGGATAATCATCAAATGTATAATTATACAATTGTATAAATTTATTATTTTTCTAACTCATTATATTTAAAGTATTAATATCATTTTAGGTATAAAACTTAAATTTTGATTAAATTTAAACAACATATGAGCACATAAAACCAAATAATAAAATCTTGGTATTTATTATTTTAGAATAAATTGTTGTGATATGTAATTCATGACAATATTTTGAGCCAATATTATATTTTTCTCATAACAAAATTAAATTTTCAACAAATTTTAAATAAAAAAATTATAATTTTTTATTATTACCCTATGGAATCATTTGGCGCATTTTTAGTTTTTATAACCGATAATTTAGATCATCATTAAAATATAGTACCACTTTATAAATTATCGATAATATTATATCATAGCGTTTGGTAAGTAGCAATAACACAAATTATAATTGAAATTATGAAAAAAATACTAAAATACTCTCCAAAATTGTTGAATTAAAATAAATACAAACAAAAGAAAAAAAATAAAAAAATGAGTTAAGTCAAAATATGAGTTTATATTATCAATCATTCGTAAAATAATTTAAAAAAATTTGAAGATAATTTTGAACACTATTATTTTGTAATAAAATATTGTTGAATCTAGGATCCCGAGAGTGTTTTGATGATCACAAATTTGTAAGGGAACTTAGTTTGTACCGATGAACTTGTTGAGCTGAATTCTGTAATAGGTCGATTCAAGTTCAGAAGTTGTTAGGTCGACCAAAGCTAAAAGAATGGACGACCTATGCACACGAAAGATATTTCAGAAGAATCATATGTGTGCAGTGGTCGTCCTAAGAATACAGAGTGGTCGACCGATATTGAAGGAGTGTACATGAGAAGAGTGATCAGAGGTTGACAGGTCGCCCAAAGATAAAAGGAAGGACGACCAGAGTTAAGGGCTAAATGGGAGAGGTCACCCGATGATGAGAAATGGGCGACCGAAGGTAACACCTCTCTAACCAAAGATGGAGAACGGGGGGTCCAAGGAGAAGTGGACGTCCAGAGAAGACTTAGCCTAAGAAGGAGTCTTGGCTAGGCAGAGAAGAGGTCGCCCGAGGTTGAAGAACAAACGACCGACGATATGAGGAATCTGACAGTGAGTCAGTGGACGTCCAGAGAATGTCTAAAGAAGACAACGGACGTTCGAAGTTTTAGGAGAAAATTAGCGGACGTCCGGACCTGTCAAAGGAAGCTTTGACGGGGTAGTGAGAGGATGACCAAAGTACTGACAGAGGAAGGAGCGAACGTCCGAGGATCTCAGTGTGGAATGAGCGGACGCCTGGAGTTTCCACGGAAAGGAAATGTGGACGCCCGGAGGATATATGAGGAATTAGTGGGCGACCACAAGGGTGCCAGAGGTGCTGGCACGAGTCAAGTCGGTCGATCGATGATGCAGCGGACGATCGAAGGATCTTGACGAGCCTTCACTTCCAGAAGTGGGGTCCGGGTGATTGAGGTACGGTCAGCGGGCAACCATAGAAGTTGAAGGAGTTGGTGCACAGTCAGGTCGGTCGACCAAAGGTGCCACGGGCGACCGAAGGATCTTGATGTATCTTCAACGCCAGGAGTGGGCGTCCAGTTGATTGAACTACAATCAATGGGCGACCAGAGCAGTTGAAGATGGAAGGTGACACGGTGTCAAGCAAGTCGGCCATAGATGGTGGCGGACGACCAAGAATGCTTGACGGATGTCTTCAAGGCCAGGAGTGGGCGTCCAGGATGCTGAAGTGAAGTCAGCGGACATCCAGCGCAGTTGAAGACAGTGGACAAGTCAAGAACGGTCGGTCACAGATGGTGGCGGACGATCGTTGGAGCTTGACAGATAATTTCACTCGAGATTGGGCGTCCATGATGCTGAAGAGAAGTCAGCGGGCGACTAGAGATGAGTGGTAGCTGGTGAAGGTCAAAATCGTTCAACCGAAGATGAAGCGCGGGCGACCGAAGGAGCTTGACCGCACTCTTCAGTTGAAGAGTGAGCGTCCAGGAGGCTGAAGTGAATCAGCGGGCGACCAGAGATCAGTTGAAGAGGGGTACTCATGTCAAGATCGGGCGGCCAC
>LTAE01000370.1:29749-47812 GCA_001647135.1 Pontederia paniculata | reverse complement strand
AATATTGTTCAAATGACAATACTTTAAGATGCTAAAGTAAAAAGGATCATAAAAATAATTATTTATCTCAAATTTAATAAAAAATAACTAATTTGAAAAAAAAATATTATGATGGCATTCAATAGATTTAAAATATTATGAAAAAAGAATTAGTCCGAGAAAAAATAAATATGAATGAATAAAAGATAAACAAATATAAGTATTAAATAATTATAAAATAAGATAGAAAAAAAGTTAAACCAATAAATAAACTCAAGTCAAATATTTTTCTATCATAAATCAAAATAATATAAGGAAGCATATCATTTTAAAAGAACTATGATATAATTTAATAAAGTTATTTAAAAGGATAGTTTTGCCTAAAAAATTTATTCTCTCTGATTCCATCAATTTGATGGAATGAAATAATTGATGTTTGGAGGTGTGACTCACCCCTCCAAACACCATATGACTTTTAAAATCTTTTACTCAAACACGATTTAACTAACACCACTCACCCATCTTTCACCTTATTCACCCTAATACCTCAATCCAACAAGGCTTAAGTTGTACAAACTACAAACACTAAACTTTTATTGTTGTATATCGAAAAATCAAAAGTATTACTATGTTTTTTTTTATCTTGGGCCGCAACATTGGAAGATCTTCTTAGTTGGGCCGTTGGGCTTAATTTAAGTAGGCAATCCTATAATAGAATATCTTTGTCATTAAACTTGTCAAACTCTCGATTACAAATTTAAATTAGTATGATGAATCAAAATGATGTAAACTTTCATATGGCATAAAATTTAAGATTTTAGTAATCAAATTATGATTCTACACGAGTCTAGCACATTCTCATTTTATATAAAAAAATATTTAAAATTTAAATTATTTAAAAAAGTCTTTTAGAATAAGATTAAAAGGAAAAATAGTCAATAAATCAAAACAATAATGCTTATACATTTTTTATCTCTAAAAAAAATATTTGATAATTATAAAAGTACATAATTTTTTTGACTTTTCGACACAATTTTATGAGATAATTTTATGAGCTCAAAAATATTGCTACCTAAATTTTAGAGTTCAACAAGCATGTCATTTTACCGTTTGCACCCTTTTCAAAGAAACTTCACATAAAAAAGATGGTATGCTTGTGAATATAGTAATGATGAAAAAGAACTCTTCGCGGACACTGCTATTATCGTTCGGTCAAGGCTCTATTTGGCATTGGCGGTAATGATTTATTTAGGGGACGTCAGTTAATAAAAAATTGATAAGAAGAAAGTATTTGATAAATACGATTATAAAATAATGTAAATAAACTCAATAAATTAATATAACAAATTAATTTATAATATTATGTACTTTCTAAAAACTTTTTATATGATTTATAATACTTAATTTGGAATAATCCTTTTAACTAAATTATACATGTTTAAATAAAAAATCTAAATTAAGAATTTACATATACTAATGTCAATAATATATAAAAGTAACGGTAACTATAATTAAGTTATATGCATCTAAAATATAAAAAGCCTAATAAAAAAGAAGAATAAGTTGGACACAACTTCTATTTATTTATTCTTTAAACGCTAATAAAAATAATCTATCACTCAATTACAAATTATTAATATAAAAAATATTTTATTTTCAAATAATAATTATTTGACCAAGTGAAACCTCGATTTGCCAAACACAACCCAAATTAAAGTCAAAATTAGGTGACATTATACACAAACATGCACACTAAAAGAAAATCATATTTAGCATAGAATTAGAATATGTCTAAATGTACTTAATTTCGGTTACACAAAAAATTCTCCTTGTGCATTTTTACGATGTAATTGGACGACTTAATCTTTATTAATAAAACACACACTAACATAGAGTTGGTGAATTGGTATATAATTTGTCTTATTTAAATAAAATTTAGGGTTGAATCTTTACATATACAAATATTCTCATTGAGATCCACATTTACTATAGTCGAGATGACAATTATCAAATACTTATTTTTAATTATTGTTACAACTTAGAAGTATATTTAATTGCGTTTAAATATTAAAATGACAATTGAAAAAAACACACACACATACACGTCCTTGTTGAAGTGCAGAAGGTAAAGTAGCAAGCTCTTTTTTTTTCCGAGAAAATGGATGAAGGATGAAAGTGAAACTCAACTTCTTTTTGCTGTGTATAATTTGATCTCTTTACATTTTACTTTCTATATTAAGCGAAATATAATTATTAGCTATTAACAATCCTAAAAGCATAAATTTATTAAAAAATATATATACTAAATGTCATATTAAATTAGATGCTATTTTAAAAATTTAAAGTCGATAAAAATATTAGTATATTTACATTCTTAATAAAAATCATTATATTATGTAATGCATAAGCTAAATTTACCTAGTAAAAAAATTATCGTAAAAAATTACAACTATCAAAATAATAGTAATTTAACAATTTTGACGAACATTTTTTTTGTCACAAACTGAGATGGATATGTTTTCCTCGGACATGTCCGTCGAAAATGGAATTGGACTTATCTATCTTCAATTTGTGGTAGATTTTTTTGCTGATATAAAATAATTTGCAACAAACGTTTTTCAACGCAAATTCTTTCATAAATTTTTATATGGAAATTTTATGAGATGTGCTGTTATCAACTGTTCTTGTAGTGTAAGGAGTGGTACATTTTGTCCATACAGTATACATACAAGGCATCAAGTGCCATATTCTACATACAACAGTGAGAGTGGCAGCCAGCATTCCTGCATTTCCCCCACATAATTGGCTCGCCCATGTGTGATTAGTTAACCAAACACCATCCACAACAAAAAATTAAAAAAAAAACGTAAAGGAATGATTTTGTTAATAAAAAAATAAGAAAGTAGAGATTAAAGAACAGCTTGCAGCAATGAAGGAGCTGAGCTGAGCTGATCAGTGTTAGCTGCTGGCGTTGTTGTTGTTCCATGGGGAGGAGGCGATCTTGGCGTAGATGAAGTGGTTCCAGAGGTCCGGGAGGCCCGGGAGGCACCAGTGGATGCAGTCGGCGAAGCTCCGGGGGTCGGCCTGCTGCTCCCTGGTCAGGAGCTTGCCCTGCCGGAGGGTGTGGACGGAGGTGTGCGCCTCCTTCCGGAGCTCCGACATCTCCGTGATCTTGACGAACTCCACGGCCACCTTCTTCCGCATCGACCGGATCACGCTCTCCGCCACCGCGAACATCCGCCAGTCGGTCCCGACGTCCAGCGGGTGCGACAGGTTCCCCGGCGCCACCGGCTCCGTCTCCAGCGCGCACTTGATCCCCTTCGGGTTGTCCCAGTCTGTGCTACTGCAAAATTGCATCACAAGCACACCATTCTAATTAGTTTGCATGCATGTCTAACGTGTTCTTTGTGAGCTGCTGCTGCCGCTGCGTAGATGATTCAAATTGGCAATACAATTAAGTTCATAATGCATAGTAACACTTTTCTAAGATTAGAAGTAAAGTTATGTGAGTGATTGATCAGTCAACTCATCGTGCAATTGCTGGATGCATAGTACAAGTACTTATGCTGTCGAAAGAACGAGCACGTTCGCTAACAGAGTAACAGCTGTATATGTTTCATTTGGAAGACAAACTTGTCATCGTTGTGCCTCTAACTACAACTTGTTATATACATCTCAGCTGTGAGCCAAGAGCCTATTTTTTTTTCTGAATGTAGGTCTATCACTCATTGGTATTCAAAATTATTATATGAGATATTCGAATAATGCATAAAAAATAAATCAGGATTAAAATGATATTTTTAATATTCGAATTCGAAATCATTAATTTTTCTTCTCCTAAAATATAATCTCGCTAACTAATTTTACCATTATGCCTATTTTTTTTAATTTTCGCAAATGTTTCACTGTTATCTATTTGGAGCCCATCGATAGACATCAACTAAAAAAAATTCAATTTTAATGGATGTGTAAAACGATCCTTTTGAGTAAAACATGTTGTTTTTAATTTTGAGATAAAATTAATTGCAAATTTTATTTGCATTTTTATTAAATTTAAAACTAGATGTGGTATATATATATATATTATATATATCATACATATTATGCTAGCTACAAATTGCGAAATAATGTGGTGTAAAGCTGCGAGCCATAAATATGGCCATCGTGCCAACATCGTGGTCAAAGAATGAGTCCAAAGCCGTGAAGCTTCTACCGAGGGAGTAGTGAATGTTTCAAATCTATCATTTTAATGAAATGATGTCTATCTACAAAAAAAGAATACTTAAAGAAACAGGATAAAGAAAACCTATTCATTGTCTGAATTGGTCAAACTTTTATGAAACAAAATATTCTAAACTTTGTAGACCTGCAATAAATTACTTTCGTGGAGGTCGAAATCGTGGAAAGACATTCCACCAACATAAATAATAAGGGATGGAAATCTTGAAGTAAACTCTTGCAATCTCAATCAAAAGAGTAAACTATATAGTTGGTATGTAACTAGGGAATTATTAATTGAATAAAAGTCATTAGAAACACTGTGAAAGCAAAAAGTTAGCTAAAAAAATATTTGTGGAAGTCGTTATATGATGTCTCTTGATTTTAAGATCTCAATAAGTGTGTAGTATGATTTATACTACATATTCATAATTATCTCATATTTTAAATCATTGAATTGTTTGAGAACAACTATCCAAATTAAATCAATCATATGAATGACCAATCTTCCATAATTTGATATGTTTTAATTTTAACCATCAATTCGAAGATCAATGGATCAAATTATGAAACAATATGATACTAACACCTCCATCTTTTTTCTTATTTTAATAAGAGATGGAACGGCGTGGAAGATGTGAAAGGGACCGTTTTATTAATTATTAATTGCCACTAACTCATAGGTGCGGACTCATGTACATCCTTTTCGGCGTGCATTCTTATTATAACTAGCTGTGATCAGGTGGAGTCTACCTCAAATTAATCCAAGCAAAAACAAAAAAAAGTTAAGTTAATCGAATCGAATTGAGTTCAATGAAGTTGTGATAGATTAAGTATGTATCATTATTGAGCCATAATGGGGATATGATATATATTAATACTAGTGAATAGTGTTACATAGAGGTAGCTTTTAATTCAACATTTCAAGTAAAAAAAAAGTTCGTTTAATCTCAATATAAATTTTGTTATATTATACAATTATATCAGTAGTAAAAAAGAATAGTTGAGGTATGTTTATGGAGTCTTACTGGATATGGTTCGGAGACATGCTCATGAAGAACACCATCGTCTTCTTAGGATCCACGTTCTTCTGCACCCACTTCGCCCACGTCTTGAGCACCCTCCTGTAGGCCACCGGCCGGTCGACCTCGTCGTACTCCGTCGAGCCGCCCTCGAACGATCCGCGCCTGCTCGCATATATGGCGAGTCATGATCGATCAAACTATATAATTACGCAGTAAAAAAATGTTGAGTGCGTGCACGATCGATCGGACACATGCAGGACGTACAGGACTTTCATGGTGGGGGTGTTCATCCACCAGATGTAGGTGTTGAAGATGAGGTAGTCGACCCCCTTCCAGTGCTCGCCGTGCTTGGCGATGGAACCCGGCATTATGATCCTGTTCTGGATGCTGTGAATCCTCGGGTCGTCGGAGTTCGACTCCACCAGGAACGGCGCCCAGTAAAACTCCACCGTCGCGTTGTACTCCTGTTCCATGCACAGAATCCATTTATATATGCGTGAGAGATCGAGCATTCGAATCTAAATCTTAATCTGAAGTGTACCTCAAGCCTAAATATGTTGAAGTTGCCGACTCCCTTGGTGAGGGTCTTCTTGTTCCAGGGGCTGACGGACTGCACCAGGCACACCATGGACTCCCACTGGTTCCTGTTCAAGGAGTCCCCCACGAACACCAAGCGCTTCCCCCTCAGCCTCTCCATCATCAGCTTCGCATCGAATCTGAACATGATCCGTTCTCTAGTAAGAATACATGCAGTTTTCAGGTTCTGATCATGTCGACGGAAGAAGAATCACTTACCGAGGCAACGAGCAGTCGCGAGGCTTCCACCGCCACTTCTGGTAGCCGTCGTCCTGCCGGCCGTTCCTCATGCACGTCACCTGCTCCGTCAGGAACGAGCACTCGTGCTCCTTGTATATGGGGTACCTCTTGTCGTCGTAGACCCACCGGCCGGTGAACAGGTCGCACGTCTCCGGCACGTTGAGGACCATCCGCTGCTGCTGCTGTTGCTGTTGCTTCTCCCCCACGTCGCCGCCCTTGTGTTTCTCGGCCTCCGTCTGCGGCTGGTTCTTGGTTTTGGATTCCGGTGGTCGTTCGGGTTCGGTTTCCGGTTTCTCCGCCGCGGCTGCTGCCTGCTGCTCCGTTCGCGGGTCCTCCACCAACCTAGCAATCGGAGCTTCGACTCTCGTCGCGCCGGCGGCGTCCTCCTGCGGCTCCATCACTATCCTCACCGTGTCCCTAGTTAGCTCTTTCGCGGGATCTTGTTCCGGCTCTTTCGGCATCGGTGGCTGCTGCTGCTGCTGCTGCTGCTCTTGAACTACGTCGACGACTACTGCTATCTTGCTGCTCTCCGTCTTCTCTTCGGCCTTGCTCGACTCGTCGTTGACTTTGGTTACTTCGACAGGTTGGACGGCCGTGTCGGATTCCCGGCGGTGCAGGACGACTCGGCCGGGCTCCGCTATGGGGAACTCTTCGTGGGACAGCTCGGGGGACTTGTCTCGGCTGCTGAAGGGGTACTCGGCAATGGACTTGACGTCCTCATTGTACATGAAGAGGAAGAAGAGGAACACGGTGAAGACCCCCAGGAAGACCGTGTGCTTCCTCCTCCGCCGCCCTCCGCCGCCGTTGAGCGCCGCGTGCTTGATCCTGAACGCTCCGGAAGCCATGCGGTCCAAGAGCGACGACTCCGATGCCTTCCGGCGAGGGAAAGGAGAAGGTATTCGCATCAGTGCCATCTTCTCTCGGTGAGAGGCAGAGCCAGTCGTGACCGGAGCTAAGGAAGAGGAGGATGTATAAATGGAGATGGACTTGTGTTTGAGGGAAACAATGGAGGAGAGAGAAAGAAGAAGAGGAGGAGTAGGCCTGAAGTGGATGGTTTGGTGGTGTGGTGACTGAGGCTTTCTTTCAAAGACTTAGTTGTCTTTCGGTTGGAAAGGAAGGGAGGAGGAGGAGGAGAGAGAAAGAAAGAATAGTAAGGTTTGAGTTCCCCTTTTTAGTTTCCTCTTCTTAGTGTTTGTTCCCCCACCTCCATGTACTGATAAAATCCAAGCATATACGGCTTCAAGAATCTATTTGATGGAGGAGTGCAAGTAGAAAGAAATGTTCAAAGGTCAATGTGTTGTCTCTTTGCAACAATTGATCGATTCAAATGAGAATTAATTAATTCTAAAGAATATAATGGTCATAGACTTATAGTAGATATATGTTCGTGTTTGGTATCATATCAACTATTAATAATATAAAAAAAATATTAATTTGACGGAGGAGTTTGAGTTTCATAATCATCAATTTGATCAGGATTTATCTTCATCGTATCAGTCTGAATATCAGATTAATCGGATGCTAATAATTTTGGACGTCGACGAGGTTCTATTCATGTTCCCAAAAAAAATAGTATCAAAATAAGTTTGATTCAGTTTGAATTTGATTGAAAAAAATTTTCTATATACATAAGGTTCTTCTGATCAAAATGAATTTTCGGAATAATCTGTCTATCAAAACTGGCTGAGAAATCCGCCGTTCTATTAGTCTCACGGTATGCATGCTTGTTAGTTATGTTCAAAATGATAAAAAAATAAGGAGTTTGATTCAAATAAATGATGGCAAAATTAAGCATATGATTAAACAAATCTATAGACAACTGAGCATGGTGTCACCTTTAACTTTCTTCTGTTATTAATGAATGAATACAAGAAATTAATTGGGAGGGACCAGGGTTCAACTGAGTATATGACAAGCAGAAAGCTCATGCAAATGGAAGAGGGTGGTGTTAGAAGTGTTGGTTAAGATGCCCCAATCAGTGTGATTAGGATTGAGCAAACCAGAAGGCATTGCAGTGGGTGGGTGGGAGAGAGAGAAAGGAAGAGAGAGAGAGAGAGAGAGAGAGAGAGAGAGAGAGAGAGAGAGAGAGCTGTTGGCAACCTCTTCACCATGCCCATAGGCAGGCGGACACGCACACATACACATTGTCATTACTGATATAATTGTCCACATCTACTGAAAACATACAAATCACTCATAGAGTTCTTGTAACTTCTCTTGCAAATTTATAATTCATTCCCTGCTGGCAATGATTCCACATGTTTGAGCAGTTTGGCAACTTGTGCGAGTGTAGTGCAATTGTTGTCTTAACAAGAGAAGGATTGTATATATATATGTGCTTGTATCAGGTACAACTCCTCCCTTTGGATCTGAACTATCTGAAAAGGATATGACTCATGTTATGTAGGAATATTGTTTTGTAGCTATCAAAGAACTTGTTATGATTGAAGACAGATAAATAAAGGTGTCATCTGGCCTTGTATCAAATGGATTCGGTGTGTTCATCATGAAGAATTGTCAGAACAATTTATATCTGGAATTGAACATTTCAATTGTTGTTGACCCATTCATCTTTGGGTACTAGCTCTGATCAGCAATTCAGATGATGGTTGAACAAGGGCCATTAGTTTTGATCCAGTACCCAAATAAAACAAGAAGAAACAAAATCTAGCATTTGATGTGCAACCGGAATTTATGTCTGTTTAACATTCTGATCAGACATCTTTTGTAGCCTTGAAAAGTAATTTTTTTTTTTCTGCATTAGTTAGCAAGTCAACAGTTGTTATAACTTTTGAATTGGATTTCTTGGTCCCAACTGCCTCAACAAAGTAAAAACTAATTAAACTAAGAATTCTAACATGTCCAATTCACTAATATAAAATAGCCACCAATCCACGTATAGATTTGTTTGATGTCCCCATGTTCCAACTTCTTCTGCAATATAATTTTCTATTTCTTATCCAATGCGACTACATCAAACAGGTTACTTAGCATTTACGCCTTGTGTAACAATCCAATGAAGCATCCATGCCACCAAATTATGCTTGTTGAAGCTACCACCAACAGCCTCACTTGAGTGCTTGAGTCCATGAAATCTTGCCGTATTTTGAGAGAGAGAGAGAGAGAGAGAGAGAGAGAGAGAGAGAGAGAGAGATCATTCTCTTGAAGTCAAAGGCAATGGCAGAAGAAGCTATCTGTTGCAAATTATTAACATTCAACAACTAGTGTTCCTATGAAAATCATAGAGCGATCTCCATTAATTATGATCATGTACTGTTAATTAAGTTAATTAGTTCAACTTGGCTACTTGAGTGCAGTGCAAACTCTTAATTAATAAATTAGAATGTAAAAACTAGCAGACAAATGACAAAGGAAAACTACATGTTAATAAAATACTAATATTAAATGAGAAAAAAGAATATATATTGCATTTTTACAAAATATAATAAACTTTTTTACAAATGTATAGTGTTCAATTTTTTTTTATACAGATAGTAATATTACTTTTTGATGCACTACACGCATTACATTAAAAATGTGCTACACTAAAAGTACCGCAATATTAAATTAGCCCCACAAAATAAGATATGATGTACATTCGTATACAATTAATAAAGACCCCTGAAATATTTATTATTATATGGCATCTACCTGTACTTTGTACTGCTGTTGGATCTGAATGGAATGTCAAAAGATCTCACTAGAGAGATATACATTCAAATTTATTTTTAGAAAAATGAATATGCTAAGCAATGCATTTGGCTACTTTTTAATTATCTGTAAAAATAAATAGCCGCAAAGTAAGCCTATTTTATTTCTCTTACTAATGCTTCCACCATAAAGTAATGTGAAAAGTAGCATTTATTCATTTTTTTTGCTTATATAATTAATCAGTTAATTCTTTTGAAGTAGTAATTGTAATCTCTTATTTTTTTTAGTACGATACTCAATCCGGTGCATAGGCTTGATGAAGGTGCTGGGAAATGAGCAATATATGCATGAAAACTCTACTTGTTGTATAAAATATGAAAAATAAATGTGTGCAAGTATAATGTCTTCATCCCATTTAGTAGATATAATAGCTACATACATGTGTTTGCATGCAACACACTTACAACTCAAGCATTAAATTTATCCATCAATTATTGTTCATAATACGGTATATATACTCGATGGTCTCATATATTAATTAATTATTATCAATAATGTTCCTTGTTCATAGACATGATTAAATAAAAACTCATTAATAAATAATTGTTTAACAATGAGGCTCATAAAAATAGTGCTATATAAAACGAACTCGAATGTCCATTTTTTTCATTAATTAATTGAACAAGAAACACAAGTAATCATACCCGAAAACATAGCCTTTTAGGTATTGTTTGGCATTTTAAAATCCAAAGACAACTACTAAGTTGAATAGTGCTTCGTGGAATGTGTTATGCCTTTATGGTATGGCAGAAGAAAAAGATAAATTAAGTCGTTGTAGCTAACTATTATTTTTCTTAAAGAAGAGTTTTTTTAAACTTTATTATGTTCTCTTTCTCGAGAGAAAGAGAGAGGGCATCTAAAGAAGTTGGTCGACTAATGATTGGTGATAAATCTACAGAAAGAAAAGTTAAAAAGAAAAGTTAAAAAAAAAAGTTAAGGTAGTTGGTTGAATGTTCGGAATACGTATCATATGCTTCTTGCTTTCTAATTCTACGATTAAAATAAATGTATTTATTTGATTCATTATTTAAATATGAAAACATCAAATTCTATATTAAGAATATATACATAAAAAATATTTCTTTCGTGGTCCATGCTAGGATTGGCACCCACCTCTGTTCGGAGCGAGGGATATGTTCTCCGCCTCGACTCTATCAACCCGCCTTCGTCCCTACCCTCGCCCCGAATCCCCGTGGCGGGGAAATTAAATTCCACGTCCCCATCCCCGCGGATCTCTGAACCTCCGCAGGGACCTTCATTCCTCGAAATTTAACAAAAAAATATTTTTAAAAAAAAAATATTTAGTAAAATCATAAAAAATGTATTCATAAAAATATTATATTAGTTATATATGTATTTCAATATTATAATTTATATTTATAAATAAATACTTATAAATACTACTTAAATAATATTATATTAATATAATTAATTTTAAAGTATATATATGTGCGGGGATTGGAAGATCCGCGGGGCGGGAGCAATGTTCCCCGTCCCGATCGCCGAATTGGAGTGCAGGGACTATGGCCCCCATCACTGCCTCCACGGAGAGAAATTCCTCAAAGTCGAATCTCAATCGGGGATTCCCGAACTTCGAAAAATTTTGTCATCCCTAATCCATGCAATGAATGGTTTAGATTAAATTTCTCAACATTCTACACAAACATAATATGTGCATTATGATTTAACGCTTATAAATCCTTTTTGAATATTTACTTTTCTATTTCCAATTAAAAAGATGGTGCACACTATATAAATATTATTTAATATATAAAACACTGTCATCTTTATTGCATTAAACATAAAAATAATATGTTATTAAAAATATCACATTTTCTCTTTCCACACTTTTTTTTTCTCAAATGTCCTCCCTTCTCCTTTTTCTTCTATAATTTATCTTATTTTTCTCTCGCCCTCTTAATTTTGTTATTTTTCTTTCTCTCCATATCTTCTCCTCTCATGCTCTTCTTTATGATGTATAAATCTTATTTTATTCATTTTCTCTTCTGACCTCCTTCGTATTTCTCCCAAAGCGCATGATTTGTAAATGACTATAATTAAGTAGATGTGTCCATTAATTGAATTGTTCAGGGTTTAATGGCTCATACCACATCTCAAGTAAAATGTGCAAATGTGAAAAATATTTCCCCGTTCACCGCTCTTATATTACATGTATAAAAATAATCAATATCTACCTTTTAATTTAAACATTATTTCAAAATCAGACAGAGGAAAATAAAATCCTCCTCGAAACATTTCCTCTGAATTTTTTTTCATCAACTTATTTTGAGTGAGACAAATGCAGTTGCAGAAATAAATTAAATTTATATAATATTTTGGTTTACAGAAATACATATGATTTCGACGAAGCACTTTTGATTTTGGTTAAACCCCTTCGTTCCCATTGGTTCTATAACTTTTTTAATTCTTTTAAGTTGTAGAGTATACTTTAACCAAATATAAAAAAAATATATAATTAGCTCATGGTCTTGAAATTAAGATGTAAAGTTATTAGTTAGCTGAATAACTTTTACTGATCACTCTAGTATTTTTTCCTGAATCATATTCCAACTTTAATTTCAACATCTATTTTCTTTTATCAATAATCCAATTACAAATAGCGTTCTTTGACATTTTTGCAAGCTCTTTTCCCACATCCACGTTATTAAACTAAAAAGAACCTAAATTATAATTTCTTTAGGAAATTAAAAGAGAGGGTTTACTAAATCCAACAGTCACATGTCTCCTTGTAATTATGATTTTTAAGAGTATATTTTTGAAAAAAAACAAAATACAATACCGCATAGCAAGGAGAAAGTCAAATATGTTTCCTCAAAGGGACTAATGGATATACACACTTAAGGCCTATTTGATTTTGAAAAACTATAATAAAAAGTGTCTTATAATATTTTTTTCTTTTAACATAAAATATTTTAAATTTTTTAAATATGTTATAACTACAAAAGGATAAAAAAAGAAGGGAGAACAAACAATACAAAGATAAAAATGGATAATTATTTTACGACGTATTTTATTTATTACATTATATTTTTATTTGATAAAAAATAATGTTTATAAAAAAATTCATCAAAAAATTACGATATAATAATTAAATATTTTAAAATTATTGGATATCCAAACAAGTTCTTAGTTTAATAGTTAGGAGATATGCTTATTTAATATTAAACATTCTACAATTATTTTTTTTAATTCTAATTCAAAAGTTTAATATATACTGAAAGAAATCCAACGTATATGCTGCGAAAATATAAAAATTGGAAAAACATTTGATACTAATTATATAAGAGCGGACAGCCTCCGTCACACCACCCATTCCACGTGTTCATGCACGTTCATTGTGCTGCCATAACACGCAAGGGCGGACCCACATATATCTGTCCCCTCCCCCCTAACTTTTGGTATATATATACGTATATACTAGTAGTTATAGTCAATAAATAAATTAAATACTAACAAATTATTATAATTAGCTAATTGACATAGTGGATATGTGATTTTAACAAGCATCTAGAAGTCTAAGGTTCAAATCCATGCCTCTCTCATATTTTTTTAAATTTATTGTTATATATTTTGGCCCCCCTATCTTTCCTTCCTGGGTCCGTCCCTGATAACACGCACACAGATAGCGAGTAACAACCCGCACGAAACCAAGAGTCCTACGGATCGTATTACACAGATAAAATCATACATTTAGATTAATTAAAAGATTAAATGTTGAGCCTGCAGATTACTTCCGATGGAGAAATTGGAAAAGAATTGAAGAAGGAGTATTGTAGTATTCCACTGTAGAAGCCCAGCTTGCCGCACCCAATTCCGCACGCGAGTCGAGAAGAAAACCTCGACGCTTCCGCCTTCAAAAATATATAAGGCGACTGGTAGTTTCTTTCTCCTCAGATTCTCACTCCTCTCCTTTCTTCCGCAGGTATTAGGGTTTGGCCGCCGATCGTCCGTCGTCCTTTGGAGATCCGGAAGCGAGAGAAACTGGAATGAAGTCAAGGACGCGGAAGTGCCGTGATGCGCCGGAGTGCCTCTTGCTTGGGAAGATCGCCGGAGAAGGAGCTCGACGTCGATTCGAAGAACCTGTGGAGAATGAAGGAAAAGAACACGGCAATGGAAAGGCTCGACAAAAGCTAAGTAGAATTTTATTTCTTTTCGCGTAACTGTTTTTCGAGATTTTTTTTACACCTCTTCCCTCTTCTTCTCTACTATTTATACTCCTCTATTACATGACTCTCTTGTTATTACATCAAGTAATCATCAAAATGTTTTGGCCTCTGTCGTCTTCTCTTTTCTTCTGTTGCTTTTGACTTCACTTCTTCCTCCGTCTTTTGCTCTGTCTCTTGCGTGTTTTGCCCTGACGTGCTCTGCTCTGCTTTTTCGGCGATTTGCTCCTCTTCTGTAACTTCTTTTTCTTCTGTTATATCCTATTTTGTGGTTTCTCTTGCTTTCGTTATTTGTTGTTCTATGATTTCTTCTCCCTCTGTGATTTGCTGCTCATCTGTGACTTCTTCTTCTTTTCTTAACTTCTCAGTCATAACAATTTCTTCCCCCGTAGAAAAAATAACATCGTCCTCGATGTTTAGATTAGGAAAACACTTTCGAATCACATCTTGGTCCTCCCAAGATGAGTCTTCCAAACCTCTGGAAGACCATTGAATCAGGACCTGTGGAACAAGCGACTCTGTCGCTTTACTGTTCTAGTAGAAATCACTGCTACGGGAACAATCACAGGTCCTCTTTCTGTAGAAACATTAGGTAAAGGAGCAGGTGGAAAAGATTCACCATAAGCCTTCTTTAGTTTAGAGATATGAAAAATCGGGTGAATTTTAGTACCCTCAGGCAATGCTAACTCATAAGCTATTGCGCCAATTCGCCTCAGAATTGGATAAGGACCAAAAAATTTAGGTGACAACTTGTTAGAACCTCTGTTAGCTAGAGATGTCTGTTTGTAAGGTTGAAGCTTAACAAACACAAAATCTCCCATCGCAAATTCTCTGTCCACCCTATGAGTATCCGCCAAAATCTTCATACGATTTTGTGCTCGTAAAAGATTTTCTTTAAGGAGTTTCAGTATTTCATCCCTGTCTCGTAAGTCAAATTCCACTGCCTCAATGTTGGATTGACTACGAACATACGCTGGAATAGTTGGAGGAACTCGCCCATAGACCACTTCAAAGGGTGTCAATTTGGAACCCGAATGATAAGAAGTATTGAAAGAATACTCCGCCCATGGTAAATACTTAACCCAATTAGAAGGTCTGTTTGATACAAAACATCTCAAATATTGTTCCAAACATCTATTCACAACCTCGGTTTGCCCATCTGATTGAGGGTGGTAAGCTGAACTCATCTGTAACTTGGTATCACTGAGTTTGAAAAGTTCAGTCCAAAATGCACTTAGAAATACCGGATCCCTGTCAGAAACAATAGTTCTAGGAAACCCATGAAGCCGGACTACCATGTCAATAAAAAGTCTGGCCACTTTCATGACATTATAGTGAGTAGGCAACACTCCGATGTGACAGTATTTAGATAACCGGTCCACCACCACTAAGATAACCGTATTTCCTTGAACTGAAGGAAGTGCTGTAATAAAATCCATAGAAATATCCTCCCACACTCTGTCTGGTATAGGGAGTGGTTGTAGTAAACCAGGTATGGCTGTAGTACAGTATTTAATTTGCTGGCAAATTTTACATAGCCGAACATAATCCTCCACTGATTTTTTAAGACCTGTCCAAAAGAATTCTGACCCAACTCTTTTGTATGTTTTCAAAACTCCAAAGTGTCCCCCAACTGGAGATTCATGAAATTCTCGTAACACTGCTGATATAATAGGGGATGCCGGTAATAGGAATATTTTGTTTTGCTTGTACAACATAGCATCTTGACATCTTAATCCCATCTGAGTTTCTTTACCTTGAAGAACCAATTCATATAAATTTCTCAAGTCTGTATTAGAATGATATTCAGACTTGATTTGATCTATTAGATTGAAAATAGGCATAGAAAAACCACATAAGGTAGCAACCGTGACCTCCTGTCTAGATAAGGCGTCAGCTATTCGATTCTCAATTCCAGGTTTATAAACAATTGAGTAATCATAGCCGATAAGTTTAGCCAAATATTGTTGTTGTTCAGGAGTCTGAATAACATGTGTCAATATTTCTTTCAAACTCTTATGATCAGTTCTGATCAAGAAATGCCTGCCAAGTAAATACTGTCTCCACTTTCTAACAACTTGGATAATAGCAAATAATTCCCGCACATAAACTGAGGCCTTCTGCATTGCAGTAGATAACTTTTTACTGAAATAGCAGATTGGATGATTAGTCTGTAATAGAACTGCACCTATTCCAGACCCAGAGACATCTGTCTCTACTATGAACTCCTTTGTAAAATCAGGCAACCCAAGAATAGGAGCTGACATTAAAGCTGATTTGAGCGTTTGAAAAGACTCAGTAGCTTCCGAAGTCCATCTGAAGGCATCTTTTTTAAGAAGATCAGTAAGAGGACTAGCAATTGTAGCATACCCTTTTACAAACCTCCTGTAATACCCTGTCAAACCCAAAAAGGCTCTGAGTTGCTTGAGAGTCGTAGGATTAGGCCAATCCTTTACAGCTTCGACTTTAGTACCATCAGGCTCTACTCCTTGTACAAACACAATATGACCTAAGTAATCAATCTTAGGTTGAGCAAAACAACATTTACTCTTTTTGACATAAAACTGTTGATCCTGTAGGCATTGTAATGTTATCGCCAAATGTTGTTTATGTGTCTCCAAATCTTTGCTATAAACCAGTATGTCGTCAAAGAAAACAATGATGAACTTTCTCAAATAAAGACTAAACAATCTGTTCATAATAGCCTGAAAAGTAGATGGTGCATTGGTTAAACCAAAGGGCATAACAAGGAACTCGTAATGGCCTTCATGTGTTCGAAAAGAAGTCTTTGAAATGTCCTGATCATTCATCCTGATCTGGTGATACCCTGCCCTTAAGTCCAGCTTAGAAAAATAGGATACCCCATGCAACTCATCCAATAATTCATCAATTGCAGGAATTGGAAATTTGTCTTTAATAGTATTTTGGTTTAAGGCTCTTTAATCTACACAGAATCGCCAAGTTTCGTCTTTCTTTTTAACCAGAAGAACAGGAGATGAAAAAAGACTTGAGCTATGTCTGATAATGCCTTGATCTAGCATCTCTTTAACTAGCTTTTCTATCTCATTTTTTTGGAAATGGGGATATCTATAAGGACGTACATTCACTGGATTACTTCCCCCAGGCAAATGAATGTGGTGTTGAACTTCTCTCATAGGAGGCAGGTCATTAGGAGTAGCAAATACCCTTTCAAACTGTTTCAACACCTGTTCAATTTGCTCTTGATGAGCTGTTGAAATGATTTCTTTATGTGTCTCCTTCATCACAGCAGTCAATTGAAAACAACTCATTAGTTCTTGCCTTTGAATTAACTTCCTTAACTGATGATGTGTGACCTCCTGTGGCGATGGTCGAACATCTCCTTGCAGCTTAACAGTCTGATTACCCCGTTCAAAACTCATAGATAGCTAGTTGTAATATGTAGTGACTGGGCCTAATGTCTGCAACCATTGCACTCCCAAAACAATTTCAGCTCCTTCAATAGGCAAAACATAGAAATCCCCTTGAAAATCTACCCCTTGGATAGAGAATACCAAATTAGAACAGATGCCTTCACATTTTAGCTTATCACCGTTTCCTATCATGACATTAAAGTAATCTGAAGGGCTTACAATCAAGTCCAACCTCTTCACTGCTCTTTCATGTATAAAGTTGTGGGTCAATCCACTATCTATCAGGATATTAATTGTTGCTCCTCTTATACATCCTTGTAACTTTAAGGTCTGTGGCATCATAACTCTAGATAGAGCACGTAAACTGATTCCCAAAGAATTCTCTGAAATTTCAGACTCCTCTAACGCCTGATCCTGCTCTTCTTCGAATGCCATTAGCAATATGAATTTAGGTTTACACTTATGCCCTCTATAAAATCTTTCATCACAGTTATAGCAGAGCCCTTTCTCCCTTCTTGATAACATCTCAGCTGCAATTAACCTCTTTACAGGTAGAGTGACTCCCACATTGTTGCCTGTAGTAGATGTGCTGCCAATACTTGTTGCTACACTGCCCTTACTACCCGTTGTTCCTACCGCAGTTGATTGTGTCATAGGTTTTGATATTGTGGGGGCATATGTATGACTGCTTCTATACTGTTGTTGAACCTTAAGTTCAGTAGTCTCCGAAAACTTCTC
>LTAE01000370.1:0-29292 GCA_001647135.1 Pontederia paniculata | reverse complement strand
AAGAATTGCTCAGCTTTAAAAATCCAACCTAATGGATCTTCTCCCCAGAACTTTGGAATTTCCAGTTTTAAATTCCGTAAGAAATTGTTCATAGATGCATTCATATTAGTTTGAGATACTGAATTCATAGAATTGGCTTCAGCTGGTGGTTCTTGATTCTTCGTGTTGATCTTTTCCGACAGATTTTCATACTTGGAGTTCAAAGAGCTCATACTCTCGGTGAAGATTGCAAACTGTTGTTCCACCATGCTCTGCAATTTGCTGACTGCCTCCTCCATGCGAGCCCACTGAGTGCCCTCTGCCATTGACGACGTTCCGGGTGCTAGCTTTGTGTTCTTTGCAGGCACAATTAACAGATCAAGAATGGCAAGCTCTCAATGAAAGCACCTATGTTGAGCCTGCAGATTACTTCCGATGGAGAAATTGGAAGAGAATTGAAGAAGGAGTACTGTAGTATTCTACTGTAGAAGCCCAGCTTGCCGCAGCTCAATTCCGCACGCGAGTCGAGAAGAAAACCTCGACGCTTCCGCCTTCAAAAATATATAAGGCGACTGGTAGTTTCTCTCTCCTCAGATTCTCACTCCTCTCCTTGCTTCCGCAGGTATTAGGGTTTGGCCGCCGATCGTCCGTCGTCCTCAGGAGATCCGGAAGCGAGAGAAACTAGAATGAAGTCAAGGACGCGAAAGTGCCGTGATGCGCCGGAGTGCCTCTTGCTTGGGAAGATCGCAGGAGAAGGAGCTCGACGTCGATTTGAAGAACCTGTGGAGAATGAAGGAAAAGAACACGACAATGGAAAGGCTCGACAAAAGCTAAGTAGAATTTTATTTCTTTTCGCGTAACTGTTTTTCCGAGATTTTTTTTTACACCTCTTCCCTCTTCTTCTCTACTATTTATACTCCTCTATTACATGACTCTCTTGTTATTACATCAAGTAATCATCAAAATGTTTTGGCCTCTGTCGTCTTCTCTTTTCTTCTGTTGCTTTTGACTTCACTTCTTCCTCCGTCTTTTGCTCCGTCTCTTGCGTGTTTTGCCCTGACGTGCCTTGCTCTGCTTTTTCGGCGATTTGCTCCTCTTCTGTAACCTCTTTTTCTTCTGTTATACCCTGTTTTGTGGTTTCTCCTGCTTCTGTTATTTGATGTTCTATGATTTCTTCTCCCTCTGTGATTTGCTGCTCTTCTGTGACTTCTTCTTCTCTTCTTAACTTCTCAGTCATAACATTAAACTTTATTTTGTTTTAGCTTTATTAAAAATTCCGTATTACACTATTCATTTAAAGCATTTTATTATTTTTTGGTCTTCGATCGACCTTGAAGTCGTGACGGCAAAAAGAATCACCATCACACTTGCAGATAGAGGCGAGGATCAAGTCATGTATAGTGTCGATTTACCGGAGACATGAACTGAATCCCAACGCAAATTGTCACTTGAACACGAACCATGTTATAATATTTTCTTCATGATAGTCTAACATGGATCACATTTTATTGAATTTGGACCATATCAAACTTAGAAAAAAAATCGACAATGACCCATAACGTATTCACTCAACCCGATCCATATTTTATAATAGATAAATCCTAATTATTTAAAAAGAAAGTTAATCGTACTAACAAAATGGTCCTTGTTAGAGCGATGAATGGACCATGTTTGTCAACGAATCCATGATTACTAAAGCAGAAGAAAATGGGTCGCGTCTCACTAGCGTGAATCGTATTCCAACAAGGGTAATCTTGTTATTATTATGTTTATTAAAGTGAAATGCAAGAGATTAGTAAAGTTTAAAGAAAAATTTAAAAAAAATTAATCAACATAAAAGCTGAAAATCGCGGATCATCATGTGCACAATTATCAATGAAGAAAAGAATGAAAGTTAAATATGAAGACACGAGAATATAGCTGAAGGCAAACATTTGTGACCATTATACTTTTGTTACAAGTTTCTCTAATATTTGCAATAAATAAAAAAATCACTAAAAAAGAATTCTATTCTACAAAAGGAAAGTTGCCCTAGTGATATACAACTATTGACAAAGAAAGTCATGATACCTTTTGAAAATTGAATATTTCTTCGCAAGATAAAAAAATAAAAAGAAAGAAAGAGGTTAAATGATAACTTCTAAGATGAAAGACAAAAAATAAAAGATGACTTCTAAGAGAAAGAAAGTTAAACAAAATAAATAAGATAATTTTTAAGAGAAAAAAATAAAGAAGTATAAGCAAAGAAAAAAATATCATCGAACCAAATATTGTTCAAAGTAAAAAAAATTAATATAAATGATGAAAAAATTAAATAAATTTATTGTGATTGAATATTTATATTTCGATGCTCATTATTATATTTCTGTTTTGTTACATGATTTTACGTAGAATGTATCAAAGATATGATAAAAACAAAATTTATAAATATTCATCATATTATCTTATTTTTACCCTATTAAATCTTATATACTAAGCATTAGTTCACAAGAGATTAGACTCCTCTATATCTATGTCCTACATGTAATCAGGATTAGATGATTGACAATCATGTTCATAAAGATTTGGGTATAGCTTGAAGTAGATCTACCTAAATGTACAACAACAACAACAAAGTCTCATCCCACTAGGTGGGGTTGGCTAAAATATCTATCTAGATGTACGAATAAATAAAATTGTAATAGTAAGAAAAAATAAATTTCATTTTCAAATTTAGACTTCGTTTGATTTGATGAAAATGAATTGCTAAGGAAAAATAATTTCTAGGGATAGTTTGGATCATAATTAAGAAGATGAATATAAAGTTATTCTTCGAAATTAGCCAAACATCCTAGGATCAAGAACAACTTGGTTAAAGTCTCAATATTTTAAAATTACTTCGAAATACGTCAAACCACCATTTTAAAATTATTAAAATGGATTCAATCTATTTCTAAGGAACCAAGAATTACTATTTTTTTCATTTAACTTCATTTATATTTTTTCTAATTATAAGTATTACATTCTTAACATAATGGTTATTAATTAATTATTATTTATAATTGAATATTTATTATTGAAAAATATGTGCATTAGTAGATACAATTAAGATTATTTTAACATCACTAATTTTCCTAAATACTATATTATACTTTTTATTTACTTCAATCCAAACACTACATTTATAATCATAATCCAAAATTTTGAAACATATTGGTATATTCTCTTATATATTTTTTTAAATTTTAATCTCTATCCAAACGGTCCCTTAGAAAAATAAAATCTACAAAAGTAGTTTATTTTTCATGTGTTTGATAGATTATAATAAATACAGGAAATGTTGTCTTAGTAAGAGAAAAAAAAAAGATTTTTCACGTTGAAAAGAATAAGTTGTTTTCGTAATTTTTAACTTACTTTTCAGATCAACATGAAATTATTTTTCATTACCAAACAATACAATTTAAGAAATTCGTTTTCTGAAAAAATAGTTTTCCATCAAAACAGTTTGTTGAATAATACAACATTAGTTCTTAGGTTTAATTAAGACTTCCACATACAAAGTTTTATAAATTATTTTAATTTTGACATATACATATATATATATACATATATATATATATTATATATATATATATATATATATATATCAAATGCCAAATCAAAATGAATAGTAAGCAAGACTAACATCTTCATAGATGCAAAATTCAAAATTTTAATTACGGCTGCTTTGTAATATTTTTTTTTGAAAAAATGATGCTAGAAACATAAATGCAAAACAGAAAACTTGTGTTCATTCAAATTTTAGTAATTTCACGATGTTTCATATCCCTTTTTCTCGTTCATGCATGCTGAAAGCCCTAATTAAAAATTCATTGGGAAATAATAGTAGGCATTCATATATGATTTTATGTTCGATCTGGTAATTAATCCATGTCAATAAAAAAAAAGATATGATCATGCAGATGACTTGTTTGAGTGGATTCTAGTGTGGCCCATTTATGTTGTCATGAGAAGCTTCTTCTTGGGCTTATCTCAAGTCCTCATACACCAAAATGTTTAATATTATATTTGCTAAATACTTACTCATAATTATAATGAAAGTCTACCTAATATAATATACAAATATAGTAATATGAATAATCAGTTTGAATAAGAGTAATATTAAGACCAGGGCTTAGCAAAACCCAGTCACATTTTCACAGATCCAGTCATCCCGGATTGATCCAGAATAAAATCAAATTGATCATATTATCACAATTTTATTTAATTATTAAAATAATATAAATAAAATATAACATTTATAAATATTAGTTGTTATAAATGAAAAACTCTTTTTATTATATATTATTAATAAAGTCATTAATACATTGTATATGTAAAACAAATGTATAATATAATATGTAAATACTACATACATATACATCTATTATATACTAATTTATTATAATATAAAATAATTAGGTCGGAACTCAATTTAATTTTTTTGAATTCAAATATGGTGTCGACCCGAAATGTGTCGGATATTTAGAAACGAACCCAGACTCGATCCGGAATATATTCGGACCGGGACAAATTCTTGGATAACTGCTCAGGCTGCGCCTAGATGGCTTAGTCGTCCAGTCTCAGTGTCATGCTGAGGCCTATTTAAGACAAATACTAATAAGATTTTACTCTAAAGGAATTACAACAAAATCTACATAAAATTCATTAAACCAGTTGTAACATGAGAAAATAAATTAGCTAATTAAGGCAATGTAAGTAATTAATTACACTAATAAATTGGTTAAAAAGATTATTTAATGCTCTCATTAAATAATTGTTGTAATCAAGTTAAATGATTGCATGCATACATAAAATTTAATTAAAGTTCATTACTCAATGATATTTGTACTTGTCATCTTTTTCTGTAAAGACAATTTTGACCGGGTTGGACTGGTTCAATACGAGCCGACTCCTTAATCGGTTTTACCATTGAACCATAGACAATTACAATTTATCCTTTATTATCGTATGAAAATAAATATTGTTTTCTGCAATGTCCTTGGAGTGAAGATGGTAATCACTGGCGAGGGATCTGATGAGCTTTTGGGAAGTTCCACAAGGCACCTCACAAGGAAGAATTCCACACCAAGACATGCATCTTGGTCTTGAAGCCTCTTAACTAGCATTTGATACTACTTTATCCTTTCTAGCTGCCTAAAATAATACTCATGCCTTCTCATTAACACAAAGGCATTGCATCAGTATGATTGTTTGAGGGCTAGCAAAACAATCTCTGCATGGAGTCTGGAAGCTCGTGAGTCCTTCCTGACAAGGAGTTCAAATGGTAATTATTTCATCTAGTCATTGGTAAAACAACTAGTCAGCATATCCTGAAACCCTGTCCATATGATCAGATCAATCCTACTCAGAAAGGCTTTTGATGATGAGAAGCCCTACTTGCTGAAGGTTTTTTGCATGTTCCTATAAATAAAAAAACTCTTTGTTCCTTTAACATATAGGCATAAAGAACAATTCAATGATGGAGTTGGCTAAAGCTGGATAGATGGACTGAAGGCTCATGCTGCTGAACATGTATAATACAATCAAAATATTTGCCTCTGTTTTCTCACATAATTGAAAACTTTACCCCGTCTCAGGTGACATAAAATGATGCAGAATGCAAATAACATATATATTCATAACAGTTGAACCAACAAATAAGCTTACTACTACTGTATGATCATTGAAAGATTATTCCCACAAGTGAACTGCTCTAGATGAATAAAGTTGCTTATTCTTGGAAGTTGTCATACAGTTCAAACGTGACAAATTTGATTCCATATCTGTTCCTGCAGAACTCAGGAAGACTGACAAACCTTGGGGATCCAAGGGTGATCTACAGCACCTGAAAGGCCACCAATGGGATGCTCAGTGGGCAGACAACCTTGATCGTTTGGGCAGGGCAGCACTTGGCTTACACAATTCAGCATATGAGGACTCAACCCAGCCATCTTTAATTGTTGCCGGCTACACCAATCTTGCAAACAAGAAGTCCAGGATCATACAAGTCCAGGCCCCAGGAGTTGTTATAAGTACCTAATTTATTCAGAGTGAATATTAACATGCATAACAATTGCAGGCTGTTACTTCACTTGATTGTGAATGGTAACTTTTCTTATGGACGAAAGGACAGTTATTGAGTTTGGATAGTGATCCATTTTGTGTATTGAAACCATTAACACGTGAAATGTAAGATTGTGCATGAGAAATCAAGAACCAAAAAAGGTAACGTGTGGATATCTCCAAAACCATATTATCCCTCCCCATTCTCTGCTAAAAAAGATGCAGTGTACAATATTCTCAATGTAGCATATAACTCCTCCAAAAATGTTGTGATTATGCTGTAGACAAATGGCCCATGTGACTGCAAATGCCAATTGCCAAGGTTGCCTCCACCCTTGCCACCGTCGCATAGCTGATGCAGGTAATGAGCTCCAAACAAATATTTGTTGCCAAAGGGCCAACACCTATACTCTGCATCCGTCACCGTGCCTCTGTGGCTATAGAACACAAAGAAAAGTTGTACAGTGTCCTCTTCTACCAACCCACGCAAATCATATGATATGTCCGAGCTCAACGCTCATTTCGCCCTATAGACTATGGTGAGAATTATGTCCCGACTTAAGATCCAAGCAAAAATTTTGACTTTAAGGGGTATGTGCAACCTCTAGGTATGACGCAAATAAACTCTGAGTGCAGTCAAGGGTGTAAGTCCAGGGAGGAGTTGAAGGTACATGCTCCGTGCCAAGAACAAACCAAAGAGCCATAGCCACCCATCCGCCTTTGCCTCACCTGGCCTCCACTATAAGATCCTATCATGTAATGCCAATAGCTCCATGAAACACTAGTATGAATTAAGACTTAAACTGGGGCGTCCAAAATCCTACCGCCGAGCCTTGTGCACATGTCCAAATGCATCTGGGTCAGCCGATAGTGTCACTAATCTAAGAAAAGCATAAGTGATTGTATTGCCTAGTGTCATGTAATGCCAATAGCTCCATGATGCACCAGTATGACAATTCAGACCTAAATTGGGGCGTCCAAGATCCCATCGCTAAGCCCTCTGCACATGTCCACAAATCTGAAACTGATGCATTCGAATTAGCTGATAGTGTTGCTAATCTAGGAAAAGCATCAGTGATTGTACCGCCTGGTGTTCATTCATGCTCCTAGAAGGAGAAGGCGCCCTCGGAGCCAAGGGAGGCATAGAGAAAAGGCCAGACCAAAGGGATGATCTTGGAGACTTAGCATTAGAAGGATGAAAGCACTCTAACAAGGTTGTCAAACTCTCGAGTCAAACTCTTAAACTCTTACGACGAGTTTAAGAGTTTAGGTTAGCAAAACGAGTCAAGTCGGCATAAACTCTTAAATAACTTAAACTCTTAGATTCTACTAAAAAATAATTTTAAAAATTATGTAAACTCTTATAGACTCTTATAGAGTTTATACGATTTTACGAGTTTATACGATTCTATATGAATATGCACGACTCTTCATTTTGTATAATAAGATATTCTTAAATATTAAATATTTTGTTTTAACTAACCTTATTAATAATTAAGACTGATGTTCACAGATAATATATTATGAGTTGAAATTATTAAAACCAACTTTAGTGCAATTTTATCTTTCATTACTTATATGAATATGCACGACTCTTCATTTTGTATAATAAGATATTCTTAAATATTAAATATTTTGTTTTAACTAACCTTATTAATAATTAAGACTGATGTTCACAGATAATATATTATGAGTTGAAATTATTAAAACCAACTTTAGTGCAATTTTATCTTTCATTACTTTTTTTAACTTAATAAATTGTAAAGTTGTTAGTTACATAGTAGTTAGAAGTAATATTTTTTTATTTTCATTCCTTTATATTTATGTCATATTAATGCAAAATATTAATTTTTATATATTTGATCTTAAATATGCACATAATTTTATATTGTAGATGCATATTAATTATTGTATAACTTAATTTGTTTGGAACATAAACTCTACGAGTTTACAATACGAATTTACGATACGAGTTTACAAGAGAGAAAACGAATCTACTTAAACACTCGAACTTACAACCTTGCACTCTAACAATGGTGTGGATGGGAATCCCAAGAAAGGTCTCTGGGGAGAAGACTGCACCATAGGTCGTCCCCCAATCCCATGACTCGACCTACCCATCACATGAGGATGGCATTGTTGGTGAGTCACAAAGACCGAAGACCAAGGCCTTCGTCTGGTTTGTGCCGCCAGATGTCACCCCATGCCACCAGGTGGATCCCTCACCTCTCAGTGCCAGGGCCCTGCTAGAAAAAGGTGTTATTCAAAGAGTCGATGTGTCTCTCCTCCTAAGCTCCGCAAGAGTGACATGTAGTAAATCAGAAGGGAAGAAAGCATTGATCTCAACAGTACAAGGCACCCTAACCGCTGTAGGCGTCTGATAATGGCAATCACAGATGCTGAACAAAGGGCCACTTTGTTTGCTACCATGCCAAACTGAATGGACTTGTCATGACTGCCACGGACAGCTCCACCGGAATGGTGATCCTATGGGTCTTCACTATGGATCCCTCGATAAAAAAACTGTGTCATCTGCATATTGGAACAGGGGTACCAAACTGGTGCCTGTCCACGATACTATCCTGACTAACCTAAAAGGTTCTACGATCGATGGCGTCAAAAGCCAACACGAAAAGTTGGGGCTAGGATGCAGCCCTGGTGAACGCCCCCCGTTGTCGTTGGATGCATCATGGTAATTGTTGTGTCAGAAATTGTGATGTATTTGTCTACTTTAGATTTGATATATTTTCATGCCTAGTCTAGCAGGTCAAAGATTTATGTAGATTTTTAACATAAATTTGTACGAGTATCTTAGGACCATAAAGATGAATAGACCATAAATGCGTTCCACCTTTAGTTGCACCATTGCACTCGTACAAAAAAGATGTGACATTGCATTTGGTAATATAAGCAACCACCCCAAACAACAACAAATGTAGCCAAAACAGATTAACCATCTCAAAACTTTCCTTCACGCGCGAAAACTAGTTATGCACTTTTCCCTTATGCGACACCATCATTTTCCTGATATAAGGGACTGTGAAGTTTGCAGCACCGCGTCTTGAGATGTAGCACTATGGGCAAGGCCCGACTGTAGTGCATTCCCGTTCATGCGGTGCTATGATGCCACGGCAACACAGTACACTTTTGTTAGAGGACATTACGTTCGTCATAAAGTACTAAGGTTTATGGCTGAACCAACCATCTTTCTGCTAAAGATGGACAAAAATAAGAACCTTAAACTTAAGCCGCCACTAATATCAGGAACACCAAAATAATTATCAATCCAGGTCTTCAATGTGAATTATATATCCATTGCTTACATAAAGGGAAAACATGGAAACTTTTGTTATTCCTAAAATGCATTTTGAGCATGTCTGGTCCACATACCTGGACATGTAGTTTATTTGATTGGAGGATGGATACTGTAGCAATATTCACTATTTGGACGTGTCCCCATCAAGGACAGGCAAACATTGGCTTAAAACCTCAGCGGCATGTTCAAGCTCCTTCTCGGATATTATCAAGGGAGGTACCAACCTTACAACATTCCCCTTTCCAGCAGTCAGCACCAAAAGCCCAGCATCTCGGCAAGCATCAACGAGAGGAGAAGCCAGAACATCCAGCTCGATTCCTACTATAAGTCCAAGGCCGCGTATTTCTTTCACATGTGGGTTTGCTCTCAGTTTTTGGAGCAGCTCTTTCAAGTAGATTCCTTTTGCTCTGACACTGGCTAAGAAATTTGGTTCCTGAATTTTATCAAGAACGGCAAGGGCAGCACGACATACAAGAGGACCGCCAGCAAATGTGCTACCATGGTCCCCAGAGCTTATGGCTGCTGCGACCTTATTAGTGGCGAGAACAACACCAATTGGCAAACCACCAGCAAGGGGTTTTGCAAGGGTCATAATGTCAGGTTGAACACCAAAAGCCTCATAGGCCCAGAGATACCCCGTCCGTCCTAAACCACACTGCACCTGTGATTAAGAAAAATATAATTATTTGAGCATAATAGAGATCTAATAGCAATAATGTACAAAATCAAACAAGAGAAAAGACCAATGCAGAAACAACAGGACACAGAAAGAGTCGTTACGCCAGAATCTCATGATGCACAAAATGAAGTTGAAAAAATCACAAAAAAAAGAAAACAGTGAAATTTCCCAGCCCAACACTACACCATATATTTCGAGTATTGCCCAAGCTTCTGTTTGACAAATATAAAACAGTGCAATTAGCAAATATCACATAGAAGAACATTTTTTTACGATCACATGGAAGAAAATAAACAAGAGTGCATGCATGCATGGCAAATGAACTACGACAAGTAACAACCAAAAAGTATCATTTTCATGAAAAAAAAAGAAACCACCAAAAAGAGTATCTCTATGCTTGTGAATGGAGAGCAACTAGTTCACATACCTCGTCATAAACTAAAAGAGCTCCAGTGTCATCACAGGCAGCACGGAGAGTCTGTAAGAAGACCTTTGTGGCACTATATATTCCACCTTCACCCTGAATAGGTTCCACAAAAACTGCTGCAGTCTTACCAGCTTTAATGACTTCCTTGGCTTTTTCACTGTTGCCATATTCTAGGAATGTGACCCCTGGCATAACAGGTTCAAAAGGAGCCCGGTAATGAAATTTACTCGTGAGTGCAAGTGCACCCATAGTCCTTCCATGAAAACTATTGGTGAACGCAACGAACTCTGTGGCAGGATACTTCTCATCAGCATGTGAAAACCTTTGAAACTTCCTCGAAAATTTTATGGCTGCCTCATTTGCTTCTGTTCCTGAGTTTGTGAAGAAAACACGATCTGCAAAAGAACGTTCCACAAGGCGCTTACCAAGTTCCACCTGCAGAACCATAAATCATGAATGCCATGTCATAATTAGCTTTTGAATTTGGCACAAAAATCCAACAGCTGCCACTGAAATCAAGAAACTCAATCTAGTATCTCATTTTATTTCTCTAGGAGAGCGCAGCAGAAAAGAATTAGTACCTAACACTGGATCTGAGAACAAACAAAAAACTAACAAATCCATAATGTTTGCAGCTCTGTCCAGTCTTTTCTCTTTTTATTCTTTTGAGGAAAGGTATGATGACTAGATAGTTGTGTTAGTCATAGTATTAACACTAATCTTACAAATAACTACTAGCCCATGACTTGAACATAAAGAGTTAAACATCTCTTAATAGTGATGACTCCAGAGCTTGATCGTGAGTCCTCTGCATTTTGGAGTGCAACCCGCTAACCAGTTAAATCAACCAAATGCTGAAGGAGTAGTAGGTTTAGTTAAATAGTTTCACTAACGTTCATTGAAACCCTTTGACAACGACACAAAATGATGCTACTAAAGGCAAAAATGTTTAAAAGGAAAAACTAAGAATCAGAAAGAGAAGGGAGGGATACACTTCCAGTGTTTATTTAAAAGAACTGTTGAGAAAGCTCTAGACACTGAAACATGTTAGAAAGGCCATGACTATCCACTTCCCTAGCCATGATTTTGCCCTATAAAAATTATGTTCATAAAGCAACATGTAAGAGGGTTCTTCTTTGCATTGCAAGACAGATAAGTACAAATCCAATATTTCTTCATCCATTAGTTTCTAGTTCTTTAGCGCGGAATAGAGCAGTTTGGTAGCTCACAAAGCTCATAACCTTGAGAAAAACCATGTCTCCACAACATTTCATTTGTATGCACTCATCATTCGTACATCTCATTTAATTGTTCGAGTCCCCAATGTAGTTTATCAATATATGGAATAAGCTACAGGATACTATGATTCGATGGGTATAATTACAGCGTACACAAGAAGAATTTGTCTACCTGCGGGATTGAGTAATACACATTGCTCACATGAGTGAGGGTGTTTGCCTGCTCCACGACCGCCTGCAACCAGTCCGGGTCTCCGTGCCCAAGCGAATTCACTGCGATCCCGGCCGTCATGTCCAAGTACTCCTTCCCGTCCACATCATAGAGCTTGCACCCCTTGCCACTCTGGAACACCACCGGAGCTCGCGCATAGGTGCCGACCAACACATTCCTCTCCGTCTCCATCACCTCATTGCTCTCCCTCGAAAAAGGCTTCGCCGACGGCGGCGCCGCCGCGGCTGCCATCTTCTGCTGCGATTCCGACACGTGACAAGAAGAAACTCGCAAGAAACGAACCCCATGCGGCAAATTTCCCCCCTTTTGGACCTTCAAAACCCGCGGCAGATCAATCGACGAAGAAATCGAAGAAGTGTGCAGCGATTGGAGGGTGTTCATCCTCTCTTCCACAGTTCCACCTAAAGGTTCCTCCTTTTGGCTGCCGAAAGCCCTATTCTGCAAAAATGCATAAGAATTCATAGGAAAAAAACAGGCTTTCATTTAGATTTCGGAGAAGACAACGCGAGAAATGGATCAAAAAGCAACCTTGCGAGGAAACGAACACCTGATGAACAGAGACGAGGCGAAGAGGAAGTGAGACGGCGGCGCCGTAACCTGGGACTCGATCTTATTATTACCTTCCATGTGGCCATTCCACACTTTGATTACAAAAATACAAGAATTTACACGTGGAAATTTCGAACAATATATTTTCAATGTAATAATAATAGAGGATAATAATTATTAGTAATTTTAATTTAAAATTGTTTATTATGTTCACTTTATCAATGTCGACTTATTTAATTATAATCATTTATAATATTGATAAATATGCTGGAAGCCTTCCTTGTTTTTAATAAGATTATTATATCATAATTATTAGTAATTTTGATAAAAAAAAAGGCTATACACTCCATGTCTTTAATAAAAAATTGTCAAATGCTCGTATTCGGATACTTAAATTCATTTTCATCAATACTTATTTGTGATCCCCTCATTTCAGAAATAATTTTACACTATCCGAAAAGATATCCAAGTTGTTTAGAAATCACTAATCGAATGATACATCTGATGACTCTATTCTGAAATTTCGTTTGTAGCGGAAAAATGGTATGAAACCATTAAAATATTAAACTAATATTTTCTAATATTTTCCAATATTAAAATAATAAAATAAATGTAGAAAATAGGAACGTAGGTTTATTTTCTCCCTCTCCTCCCTATTTGTCCCTCTCTCTCCATCTAAAATCATTACTTTCTTATTTCTTTTGTTCTTTATTTTTTCTTTCTTCAAATTCCCTTCTTTTTCTTCCATTTGTACTTTTCCTTTTTATTGTTTCCCTCTCATCCATCATTGTTTCCTTTTTCTTTCTCCTCTTCCTTTATTTTATAATTTTTTCACTGTCATTTTCTCATTATAGCCCTTTCTCTTTCATATCTTCCGCATTCCCTCTTTCTTCTATATGCTTTATCTAAACTCTCATTCTCTCACGTACTTCTCTGTTATTTGTCTTCACTTTCTCTCATGCTTTCACCCACCTCTCTTATCTTTCTTACAGAGAAAGAAATGAGATCATTGATGAGTCATCTTCTGAGGTGGCCCCTCCGTTTCTATTTTTGAAAGAAATATAATAAATATAAAAATATAGATAACGGAGATAAGAGGAGAATATGTAAATACATTGTAATACATGAATGTGTTTGACATGCTTTCTACTAATCTTAAATGTGAAAATACACTATAGTTCAAGAAAGATAAAAAGAATTAATTGTAAAAAGAAATATGAGATAATGAATAAAGAATTACAGGATATAAAAGGAGAGAGAAAAAGACATATTTATAAGAAGAGAGGAGAAATAGGTGGTCTCTAAGTTGAATCAATCTAATGAGCTCGATGATAAATCAATCTAATTTAACCAGATCGAATTGAATCATAAGTCGGATCAGATTCGATCGACCCGATCATAATCGACCATCGATAGATTGGATGCAAATTTTAATTTTTCAAACTCGATCAATCTGATCTTATTATCCAATTTTTTTATAATTTTTTATTATATTTGAACTAATTTGATCTAAATAAAAAAATTATATCACTTTAAAATTAAAACCTATAAAGCTCATACTTAATATCCTTGGAAAGTAGTACAAACATTTTAAAATAGTTTTCTTTAGTTAAACATATAATTATTAATAAATATTGTATGAAGAGTAATTAAAAAAATATGAAAAAAATTAATTAATAACTCGATGATTCGATCCGATCTAATCTAACTCGCTGAAAATTATCTTTGATATGATTCCATGACCAATTTATTATCAATCAGATTTAATTCGATCCAATCAAAATTAAGTGATTGATTCGAATTTGAGATCGAGTCAAATCATAGGCGACCTATGAACGCCCTTAGAAAAGATACAATGAAATATAAAAAAAAAGTAAATGACACAAGGATGAGAGAGAATATTAAATAAGAGAAGATATGGGATACAGGGATAAAAAGAAGAAAGCAGGTGAATTAAATGAGATAAATAAGAGAATAAGATAATGAATGTGATACCTACTTAATTAAGTAATATTGTACTATTTATCTTGTCTATCGTAAGATGTTAAATTATTATAGATGTAAAATATTTTTCTTCTAAGTTTATTACAAATTATTAGATTTATCACACATCTAATATCTCACGATTAATAAGATAAATAGTATTATGTTACCTATTTAAATAGGTAGCATCTCAATTAAATTCATGAAAAGACTTATGTTAATTTTTTTTATTAATGCATTAGTGATGAGCTGGTCTGGCTCGAGTACAATGACTTTATCGTGCTCGGATCATTTTGTATCATGCCCGCACAAATATAAATTGAGTATGAAATATCAGAGCCTTTCCCGATAGCGAGGGCTCGGTCTAATCAAGCACACTTTTTCTTTTTAAAATTAAACTATCTTATATAATGTAATAATACTTAATATACTTATATATCACATAATACACTAATAAATAATAATACTATAACAATACATAAACTTAATTACTTAATATTATTTTAATATAATATTAATATATTACAAATCAATTATATTAATTTATTAAAATTTTAAATTTAAGATGATTATAAAAAAAATCATTAAACTAAAATTATGAATAATTATAATTTAAAATTCGCTCCCTGCCTTTTCTAACAAGGGGATTTTGTCTTAATTTTATTGAAATAAATATTAAGATGGTTGTGACAACAATATGACAAAAATGAATAAACGCACCACGCGTGGATAACCTGCTAGCGCATTTAATGCACACGTGAAGAAATATTTAATGTGGACCAAGCATATTAAATGGAGGAATTATTTTGGTTCAAGAAATTTTTATAGTGAATTATTTTGTGTCCGTAACAAAAATAAACAAATTAAAAGGGGAGAGAATAAAGGCAGGCAAGTGGCGAGGGAGAAAAATAAACAAGGGATAATTATAGGACTTAAGAAGGAGAAATAAAAAGTGTAAGTAAAAAATAAAGATACAACATAACTAAAAAATTGTGAGTTAACTATGTAATTCACAAATTAGTGATTTAGGGCGTGTTCAAATTTAAAAGAAAAAAAATACTTTTACATGAATATTTTTTTAAAATAATAAAATTATTTTTTTAACTAATTAAATATTTAAATATATATACTTATATATTACAATTTTTATCAATAAATATTATAAATACTAAAAAATATAATTATTTAATTACTTAAGTGAAAAATAATTTTGATTAACATCTTGGGGACTCAAATTCAACTCTTATTAATATCTTTTTATTAATATTATACTTTTATAAATTTCAACTTCTCCTAAATTTTAATATTTTACTTCTATATATTTTGACCCATATGAGTTGCACATATTAAATTACTATATTCATTTAATATTAAAAAATATTTACTTAGTATTTATACTATGTGTATATAGAGAAATAAATAGTTATATATAAATATATTATACGAACTTTTAAAACATTGTTCTATGTATGTATATATAATACTTACATTAGCTAAACGATCTACTACATATTTTATATTGGTATAATTTGCAATAATATTCTTTTATAGTTACTTTATAACATATTTTAATTTTTAATACATTTAAATTTCAATATTTGTTGTAAGAAATATGTGTTTGAATAACTCTAAAAATATATTGTTTATTTACTAGATAAGGTATAGCAATGCATTAGTGATACAATAGTTAAACCATTTTCATTTATGCTAAATTGTGAACTTTAACATCGACAAATGGACAATGTGTCGCTAATGTGTCGACCACAATTCTATATCCAATAACATGAATTAGATGAATAAATATGAATTGTATTATGTAATTGGTATATCTATGTACTTGTATATACATATGTTGTCATATATTTGTAGTTCTTTCAAAATAATCACTCCTAATTGCGATTATCTCTCGAGTTACCACTACAAATATTTATTCTTAAGTTGTACTCAAGGGAAACGGCTTCCGTAAGTTAGATGATACTCCCAAAAGAGTTGATAATCATCAATTCATCTAGCTTCATAGCCAACTAATTCCCTAAGTGTCATCTTGGTTCACTAACTACGGATGAACTATCTCAAGTATGCACCAAAAGATATATAAACGTCTAGTGTAAAACCACAACTTCTCATAAGAATAAATCAAAATGAAGGTATATTAGAAATGTCATCACATAAACAACATAAATAGAAAAAAAATTAACTATCGATATTATTAAAAGATCAAAAGAATAAAATGACAATAAATATTACATCCTAATAGAATCATTTTGAATATCACAGCTTAGCCTCTAAGTTGGAAGAATGATATAATGTTTAACATTAAATGCTAAAGCAAGAACTCTCACAGTGATATGAAGATAGGTCTTTGGGTATGGTGAAATCATCTCCTCCGAGATGGAATTTGATCCCTCGCAATCCTTTGCACATTCATCCCAAACCTACTTTTATGGTTGTCTCCTTCTAATTTCTTCTTAGTTACAAAAGCTTGCTTTCGAAAATAGCTCATGTTCAATTTGGGCATAATAATGAATTTGAATTCAAAAGCGCATCAAGTAGAAAATTCATGAATTTTCTTTTTCTCAAATTGAGTGTGGTTTGTTTTTCTTTCTAGGTTGTTATATAGTTGATATCATGCAACTGCTCATTTGTGAATTCTTTTGACTGAGAATGTCATGGACTTTCCTTATGTGAACTTGTTAATCTATGCACATAGATTTAAGAAAAAAATTGTATTAATCTAATATGTGTAAAATACTATCTTACCAAAATTATTAAAAGATTGTAATGATTAAACTACAAATTACAAAATGTTAGATATACCCAAGGTGTTCTTGATTCAAAGAACACTATCTCTTTCATATTGTTGTGTCACCTATGAAAGTACTAATGGCAATACTCATCTTATATTGATCCATGGGATTTCCTACAACACCAAGCCTATTCATCATCTAATAAACCATGAACATGGAGAAAGAGAAAGGATATTGCATTTATTAAAAATTTAAAAATCTATCAAACATTCATTAAAAGTTTGTCTCTTTCTCGTACTCAATTTATATGATTAAGGTAATCAATCATATCTTATCCAATAATGAGTTTGGTTAAAATTTAAATTATTTATTACTTTTAGCTGATAATATATTAATAAGATTGACAACATATAAATTAAATAATTAAAAATTGGTCGCACATGTGCCAAATGACACTTCATACGTATTTGGTTCAATCTGAGTCATTTTAGCTTGGTTCAATTGAGTTTGATCCAATTTGGCTTGGTCTGAACTAGCACACTTATTATGTATTTTTGGGCGACTCTAATATCATATTATATCTCATTTTGTGTTGTTTCATATCCAAGTACGATATGTGTCAATATGTTCATTCTACTCGAAATGTTATAATACGTTCATTTGTGTGTGATATATTAGATTTATATTACTATAGCTATAATATCATCATGCAATGATATTTGCACATAGAATCACATCAAGTTTCCTATAGTAATATAAATAAATTCATTTCATGTTGTTTCATATCCAAGTATGATATGCACCGATATATTCATTCTATTCGAAATGTTATAATGCAATCATTTGTGTGTGATATATTGGATTCATATTACTATAGCTATAATATCATCATGCAATGGGAGCGACATGTAACAACATAAAGTATTCTATAGTAAAATGTAAATTCTTTGTCATTTTTAGCTGATAAAATATTAATTAAAGAGCATAAAATTCATCTCACACGTGCCAAATGACACTTCATACGTATTTGATTCAAACTGAGTCATTTTAGACTAGTTCAATTCAGTTTGGTCCATATTGGCTTGGTCCTAACCAACACACTCATTATGTATCTTTTGGCGACTCTAATATCATGTTAATAACATAAATTTATTGTGATTCGCTAATAAGTTTATTTCATTATCTCATGTTACGTTGTCTTATGTCCAAGTACTATGTGTCAATATATTCATTCTACTAAAATGTTATAATATAGTCTTTTTGTGTGATAAAAACTATAAAATCACCATGCAATAATAGTGACACATAACAACACATCAAGTTTTCTATAGTAATATAAATAAATAAGTAGACCTTATATCATATATTATTCGATAGGGGATATCATTTTCATATCACATATGAGATAATTAACTTATTCATTTAAGTTTGAGAATCATATTCTCATGCTAGAGACACAAACTTGAGTTAACTATCATGCTCTCATACAATTTATCATAAATGTTAAATGTCTACATATCCTCTTTATACTTCAATAAGATTCGTTTTATTTAAGGTCATTATGGTTAAAATCAAAAGAATCAAAATTTATGTGTAGATTTATATTAACACTTACGATAAGAGGATCACATGATGTAATCATAAATTTTGCACTACAAATGAATCATATTCTATTCGTAGTTAGTCAGTTTGGCTAATTAACTTACTCAAGTGATTCGGAATAAAGTTTTCTAGAATTTAATCCTATCACGATAACGAACATTATGGAGTCAATGAGCATGTCCCATAGTATGTTCGCATCATACATCATTTATTAAGGAACCAACGACAAGCACTATGTTATATAGAGTATTATCATTTTGACATAATTATAATATAATGCATTAACAACAATAATGTGTCATTGCATTATAGATGACAACATGATTATGAAAGGAACTGATCTTGTACGAATATAAGAAAATTCTTTTTTTTTTATCTACATCATGCACTCAAGGATATATAATAGATTTAACATACAATGGATTAGATTAATGCATAGAAAGTTTGTATCTTAAAAAGCTTGATATGAGTGCTCGTCATCTCGATCACCAGTTAAGAATCACAAACATGATTTCTCCAATGAAGTCCACACCAAGGTCAAGAAAATATGCTAAGATGAAGAAGAGAGAACTCTATATGTCTCCTAAGACCTTATATATCTTATAGAGGTAGTTGCAACTACTTCAACATACTTCTTTCTCTCGTTCGATGGTTAGGATCCAATCATATCTCGATTGACATTTAAACAGTTCGATTGTCCATCAATCATGGCAATTAGAGTTAGGACTTATACATTTGCCAACATATTTTACTCAATATATCAGGTTAAGGCATATCACATAAGTTTATAAACTTTGCATGCTTTATAGTTCGTTCCATTAGAAAGTGAATTCAAATTTGAAAAGGACTCGATGGCTAATAGATTTCATTCTTGTGTCCCTTCTTTCCAATTGAATTTAGGTATTGTTTGACATGCATTTAAAATAGCGTCTATGATAGTGTGTAGTGTGTTAACTAAATTAATATTTACTTAAGGTGTTTGATAAGTATAATTAATAATATCGATAAATGATTAGAACCTATGATTTGAGACGCTCAAAAGACCAACATCTAAAGTAGCTACTAGCGATCCTTAAATGACTACTTCTTTTCAACTATCTTTTTTGTAGGTAATGTTGTCTTGATCATAGTACCATTTCTATTGAATGCATTAAGTACCTATTGAGCTTTTGTGTGGTTGAAAAGTGAAAAAAGAATATAGTGGACTATAAAGTAAACATAAAAGTAGTCAAGAAAGGTGGGAATGTGTTATATGAAAAGAGGGTGTGTTCGGACAATTAGAACCATATGAGATTCTTATTTGACAATATGAGGCTAGCTGACTTGGGATCCGTCGATCAGAAGCCCATTACATGAACCACATTGTGCAATATAGAGAAGCACATGAATACTTGAGTCAATGCTTAGTTTGAATCTCCAATTTGAAACCTCAGAATGTCGGGGCAAGTAAGCTTGATGGATGTCTCAATACTTCGTGCCCTAATTTTTTTAGTTTATAATATATTTAAGTAATTATTTATTTATTATTATTCGTTAACATCAAAATAGTTAAAAATGAGTTATTTGATTTAGGATATATATAATAATTCAAACTATTTAAATAATTATTTATATCTTTTTAGTCATTTTACATTCATTGAGTTATCCAAACGTTGTATTTATCAAGCACAACTTATATTGGAATTCAATGATTAACTCATTAATCGTTACTCATTAGTCGTTACTCGCTATTCGCTATTAAAATCGGTAGTGCATGACAAACAAAGCCTTAATATGCTTCCTTTTTTGGCCTTGTGTACTTTCCTTAATTGTACATCCATGTATTGGATACAACGGGTTTGGTGGGATAGAATTCCAAGGACTTCCATATATCTTATTTCCAATCTAAAATAAAACTTATTTAATATATAATTAATGCAGTTTGGTTCAATAAAATCATGCATATGAATGATAATAAATTATTCAAATTATTGTCTACCATTGATTAAATCCTACTAATGTAATGAAATATATATTGAAATCAATGTATTTTTCACTTATCACTTACCATACTTAAGTATTTTGAGGTATGTTGTTCACTTGTTGATTTCATGATATCTTTTTTTGAAAAGGATATTTACAAATAATATAAATAATGAGAAACCATACATCAAAGGATGATTATTTTATTTTAAATTTAAATTTTTTTATTATAAAATTATGATATGTATTTCTAGCCTATGTTTGGTGAATGAATATGCACGTCTCCATTTAATTGAACAATTAATTAATACATTAATTAGATTTTAGCATTTACTCCTACCTTATCTAGTGTACGTAAATGCAACGTAAATGCATTCACCCAATCATGGCTATAAATACCGAGGTTCGATGCAAAAACCCTAGCAAGGAAGAACTCTCTACGGAAGATTAACATTTCGTCAGCGCCGCCGCCGGTGAAAGGAGCATCCGATCGTCGGGGAGAAAGATCATTTGGTAAGATTTTCTATGCCCGTGTTGTCAACGCCATCAAATCTTTGATTTTTCTTAATAACTTGTGGCTTAATGATTGATACTATATTTGAAAGGAATTTGACTTTTGATTGATATTAGAAAGAAAGGAAATTTTTAGGTGTGTGCGTATGTGAAAGCATTGAGTCCGTTTGTGGTATCAATTTTAAAGAAATTATTTTTGGCACAAAGATTGATTTAAGCAACAAGAGAAAAATTATGAAAAAAATCAACAGTAAGAGAGGTATGTGAGTACCATGTGAAGTGTTTATGCATTTATGAAGAAAAAAGAGAAGGCGAAAGGGGAACAACTTATATTCTTTCCTACGACTGGATACTTGATTAATAAGTGTTTTTCACTTCTTAATTCAAAATTGCATGTTCATCTTTTGTAAAGACAAGTTCACAAACACATGGATCTGCTACAAAACAATACATTATTCACTCTATATTGTTTCATATAGATGTGTGACTTATATATTTCAGGCCAAGTTCTGATTTTATGTTATCTTGAAATGTTTGTTGAGAGTTGCATCTGTTTTGATTTCATGGAGAATATATATAACAGAGCTAAACAAGTGTCACATATGTCCATCGGTTATAATATTATGAATTGTAAAAAGATATGTTATCATCATATGCATACATTGGGAACAAGGGCGTGGTGCAGTGGCTCACCCCTCGACTTGAGTACCGAGAGGTTTCGAGTTCGACTCTCACCAGTGAAAATTATGTACCCCTTTATTTTCAGTATTTTCTTTCCATGTTTTAGGTCATGAGCCTCTCTTTGTAACCGAAAAAAAAAATTCTATGCATGCAGTTCTTAAAAAACTTATGAATGTCATTATTATTTGACATAAAGAAAATAACATGTCTAAACAATTAACATCAAGAAAGATGTATTTGCTACACCATAAGTAAATATATCTTCCTTTCTTTATATATAACTAGTATCTCTTTATTTTTATTATGTCTGCAGATCAAAACACCTACTTAATCCTCTCTATTTATGATTTTTCCAAATAGGACTTAAGAATATATAGTTTCTACTCGAATGTTTCATGCGTCGTGCGCACATATATGTTGCAATTATCCACCAATATAGTGAAATATATTCCTTATTAATGTCAATTCTTTTATTCACTTAGTTTCATCATGTCATTTAGAGATACCCTTAAGTAGCGTTTGACAACTAGAATTTGAGTTTTTTAGTTCTTAAAGAATAGTTAATTTGATATATTAATTCTAATGATGTTTGAATGTACTAAAATATAATGATCAAATAATTTAATAGATCAGCTAGTGGTTGGTTGAATGGAATCGAGAAATAAACAGGTAAAATATATATATTTTTGAAGTAGATAACGATTAAGTTGAATAAAATATTATGATAATTATTTTTTCCAAGACACCTATTTAAAATGTAATATTGTTATAAAAAAGCAGAAACAATAAATAATATTAAGTTATAAATATTATTTAATAAACATTAAATGTTTTATTAACTCTTTGAAATATATTATTATTTTAATAAACAAAAAAGAAGTTCATTTAGCTTTTATAATTAACTGATTGATTTAGTTGATTAATAAAAAATAAAATTCAAACTCGAAATAAATCATTATGATAATAAAAATGAAAAAGAAAATAATTTGTGTGAAAGAGGAGAAATAAAATAAAATAAAATAAAATTTTAAACTTAAAATAAATCATTAATATAATAAAAAATGAGAAAAAATAATTTGTTAGAGAAAGAAAAAAAGCGTGTAAGGGATGAGAGAGAGAGAGCGAGAAAATAAAGGTCTACAAAGAAAAAAATGGAAAATATGGTGGAACTAGAAGTTAAGAAATCAGGTCACATAATTATATCGTTTGTGTAGAACTACTCAGAATCATAGTTGTAAAATTTGTACCGACTCGGCCGGACAAACCAATTGGACTGAGGTTCGAGATCAAAATTGAGTTATGGATCGACTTAAATTCAGATTTGGAGTTGAGCCGCTTTGAACCGATCAAACTTGATCAAAATTCAGATTCAACCGATCGACTCAACGGATTTAGTTGACCCGATCGTCAAGTAAATCGTCCTAAAACAAATATTTTATATTTATATGACAAAAAGTATTAACAAAAATTATGATGTTTGATATTTCAAGAAAGAAAATGATTAACTTACAAATTATGATTTATAAATGTTTTATGTTAAAATATTTTATTATGCTAGTACATTTGATTTTGACATAATCTTTGAGTAATACGAATTTATGACTTCTAAGTTATGATTATAAAATATTATTATACGACTTATTTATTATCATATATTTATTTATTTATTTATTTTATATTAAATTATTATCAATTGGGTCTATCGTCCTATTTATTCGGTCTAATCGATTCGATGTGACCCAAGAGTATCTTCGGATTGATGGCACGGCCGAGTTTTACACTTTGCTCAGAACCTCATTATCGTATAATTCAAATTGCCAAAGGCAATCTTATGCATCTAAATTCTTTATTTTTATTTTGAGTAGTTAAATTTAAATTCCAAATTCCCAAATAGGACTTCTAACACAGGAATTGTTGCATATTTAACTATTGCAGTCATTATCTTTTACTATTGGAAACAAATGAGGCACACTAAATCTAGTAATCAGACCACAAAACTCTCTCCAGGATGATAACAAATCTCTTTGTGTTTCCATTAACTCTTTTGCAGCATCATGAACTCATCAACATTGCGTCGGAGCTCATCCTTGACTGCCGAGGCTGTCCGGTCGGATCAGCCGGGAAGTTTGCCGGCAACCGTTCAAAGGAGGCCATGCGGCCATTATTGTTGCTGTGGCAGTCGTTGTTGCTGCTGCCAGGGGCAGATATGGGGTCAGAGTGGACACTCCAACAATCTTCAAGGAGAAAACATGGAAAGCCATAACCAGTAAGAATTACATTTCTTCTTCTTGGTACAACCTGCTAGTATTAACTATGATATCAATTGCCATATAATAATTTTAAAAAAAAGTTTTATGATATTTTGGTATAGAGAAAAAGATTTTATGATTTTATGACATCAATTGCCATATAGTTTCCATATTTGATGGTAGACCATCAAAATCAAATTTGATGATCAGCATCATCATTAAGAAAACTCGAATGTGAAATGATTATATATTTTATATTGCATTCGTAAAAAATATTAGTAATTATAGTTCAAGACTAATTATAACTCATTTATAGGGGTATGATATTTTTTAAAATCATATTATTGTTAATCATGTTAAATGCTCTATATTAAAGTTATCACGATCGAGATCTTACATAAGATCATAAGAGGATCATAAGATCGGATTAAGAATAATAAAATTCTATGGATTAATAAAATGATATATTTTAATTTAAAAAATATAGTTTTAACAATTTTTTTGCACTCAATTTTTTACTTAAACTTTAATAAATCACAATTTAATAAATTTGTAAGAAAAATATATTGAACTTCATCTATATTATTTGATATTATCAAAATCATAAAAATATTATTTTAAATAATTAATATATTTATTTAAAATCATATAAGATCGTATGATACAAATTAAAATCTCGTTAAGATCTCATCCATAAAATAGTCACACTAAGATCAAAATTGATTAGTGCTCTCAAGATCGTAAAATTATAATATTTTAAGATTTATATCGAAATCTTGACAATCATGCTCTACTCTTTTTTTTAAATTACAATAGAGACTAATAGGTCAGATGAAAAGGATATTACAAACAAAGTAATCCCTTAAAATTCACGATGAGAGTCGTACAATAGATTTCTTAAAATACTAAAGGGGCTGTAAACTCTTGGATCACTACCAAATTCTGCTGTTATGCATTCCACCACCGACCCTAATTTTCTGCCCCAACTCAAGTGTCACACAAACTATGTTATATGATATTTCATATTGTCTTCCTAAGTGCCAATTATTACATGAAATATTCAGTTGCAAGATATATATGAGTAATTTAACTGATATAAAAAAATGATAATTTTGTGTTTGCATCCTCTCTAAATATCTGAGTACAACAATTTTGGAAGCTCACAAAACTTGAACTTTCTGTGACCATTCTTCTTTCTGATATCTGTATCAATATGAACTCATCGCCTTTGCAGCAAGGAGAGCTCCGACGTCCAGAATCAGAATGGCGTGGAGGGGCGTTCCGGAGCCGGGAACAGGAGGTTCACTTCTGGAATCGGAGACCTTAACCTGCTGCCAAATGATGAACAACCAGATGATGACCACACAAATGTTCCTCCGGTACTAGTGATTGACGTCAATGACCGCAGTGCCGCAATGATGCCGCCGCCGACCCAACAGCAGGCCAACAACTCGTCCTCGGCGCCCATGCTGCTGCAGGACGTTGTCGGTCCCAACTGGTTGGCGGCCGGCACAACGGTGGGTTCCGGAGTTCTGCAGCAGATTGCTCCGGCCACTAGCGAAGCGGTCGGGCAGTCGTCTGGACCCGCGCAGCTCATTGGTGATAACAGTTCCCCTCTGCTTCCATCTTCGTCGTCTTCTAGGACGCTCGGTGTCCTTCTGAACGCGCTGAGCTCGGGGAACGGAACAAAGGGATTGCCTCCGCCCGTGTTCATGGAGTACATGCCCAGAGTTCATAACTTGGTGTTCGGGAGCTTGCCGCCATTCGGGTCTACCACCGGGGACGGCAAGGTCAGCATGCACATCACGTCGGAACAGCCGCCTGCTGCATGGGCGCAGACAGCCGCGGGGACCGGGGCCGCTTCGAGCAGTAGGGCGCCGTCGACCATCTTGCACCAGGAGGAGAGGAGTCTTCCTCCTCCTCCTCCTTCTCCTTTTCGCCCTCGTACCTCCTCCCTTGGCCTCTTCGACAACGGAGGAGACCATAACAGTGGTCGCGACCAGGCTGCTGGCGAGGCATCAAGGACGCAGAGGAAACGAGAGAGAGACGAGCGCAACAACTTCGTCCTGGCGCTCCCGGCCGCTTCAGCGCCGAAGAAGAGAGGGGGCAACGGCGGAGAGACCTCCGCGCGAGCGCTCCCACGTCCGAGTTCACCAATGCCTCCACCTGGGAACCTGAGCTACCAGAGCCTGCTCAGCGCTACTGCAAGGGCGTCTCAAAGGAACGGCCCTCCGGCCAGAGGAAGAGGACGTGGGCGTCGTCCGTCGCCACCAGCAGCTGCTGAACCGGCGAATTATCTGCCGGGAGCTCCACCACCATTGGAAAGGCAGCAGGGCTCGGTGCAGCCTGCACCAAACCGTGAACGTGATGGGGATGCACCTGCTCCGAACCCTCCTGCTGCTCCTGGAGCGGACCGTGACCCTGCCGCTGGACCTTTCCACAAGGATTTCTGGTGGTTCTTAGATTAGTCATGATTCATGAACCCTTTGTGGTGCAACAAGTGTTGCTGAACGGGATAAAAAAACTATTCATGTTGCTGCGTCCAACAAGTTTGGATATTACCATTTTAATAGTTTTTTTTGTTGTTTGTTATGACAGAAGTTTTTTCATTGATTTTTTTTATATCTGAAAAAATTGAATGATTTTAGACATGAAATTTTGTGTTTTTAAATGCATGAATATTTATTTGGTCATTTGACATTTTATTAATTGGAATAGTTTTCTTATCACCTAATTAGTGATGGATTTATTTAAGAATTTAATATTCTTATGTGAAGATAGAGATATCTAGACACCTGCGCCCCCCCTAGATTTCCCGAGGGATTTTGATGAATCAAAATTTTTATATTATGATTTGATTTGATTTGTTATTATCATACTTTTTAGGATTTAATCGTCATTATAGCCAATTATTATTTGATTTGGTTCATGAGATTTGATTGCATTATGTTTTTTTTTAGTTATTTGCTTATAAATAGATTTGTAGCCCTTAGGCCTTAACGAATATGAAAAATTGGGAGTTGGCATAAGAATCATGATAGCACATTTTTTAGGTTTTGTTTGATACAACATTGAGCATTTAGAATAGAGTTTTGTCGCGGTAAAACATTTTAAGTATTTGGCAAATACTTTTTATGATAGTATTTAGAGATTAGAAGGCGAAACTCTATAGAGTATATAGACTACTTCCGCTAGCTTATAGAGTATAAAGTTTAAAGGTTGGACATTTATTCTTAAAATATTTTTTAATTTCATATAAGAAATATTTAATTTATTTTTAAGTATCATATTACATATTTTATTTTATTTTTTAAAAATTCACATCTCTATTTTTTATCATCATAAAAATTTTATTTTTTTAAATCTTCGTTTATAATATAAATTAATATTATTAGAAATAATAAATAAATTAGTTATTATGTGTGACATGATAAAGTATCATATACGAATGCAAATCATGCCTTATGTCATCTTATAGTCATCTTATGTCACGTTATAGTCATCAATTAGTTAAATCGCTATATATTATCAAATACTTTTATTACAATTAATAATCAGACCATTATCCGTTATTTGCTAATATCTAATCATTATTCACTATTCTTTATCTATTTTCCATTTTAATATTGCTAAACAAAGCCTCAATGCAATATAGGTGTCAATATCAACTAGCCAAAGAAATATGAACAACATACGTATCAATAGTTGGTGGGGTAGGAGTGAGCACATTCTTTATACACACACAAACATATTTATGTTAATTTAACAAAAAATATTGCACCATATATTACACCGGAGGCAATCAGCATGTAGCACACTTTTAATATAACGCGTATAACACAACAAAAAGTAATAACACTTTCTGTACAAAATAATCTCATCATTATTCACTTGTATAAAAAGTGTCGATATTTTTGGTACATTTGCGCTACACATTTTTTCCCTATTACACCATCCATCCATTCAAGAGGGAAACAATGACTCTCGCCATTCGATGTGACATGTGAAGATCATACATCTTGTCAGCTTAATAAAAAGGCTATCTTTCGGCTTTAATAATCCACTAGCTAGCTTAGATAGTCATTCCGTTCAACAATTTACACTCAATTTTAATTGTATTACGTATGTTAGGACGGATCATGTGCCAAGAATGTTAAAAATCTCTCTTAAAACTTGTTGGAAAATTTAATTTTCAATAAAACAATTCCTCAAAGACTTCATCAACATTGCCATCACACTTTTCGTGGTACAAGTCCACAATATTCTCAACTATTGTCAAAAGTGCAACACCAATTTAGATAAAAATGAGTCCTTCAAATCTTAAAAGGATTTAAAATTTATGTAACTTCACTTTTTTTTTCTAATTCATGGATACTAAATAATCTAAATGCGTCAATCTAAAATAATATCATAGATTTTGATCCGAAAAGAAAATAGAAAGATTATGAAGGTACTAACAAAAGTAGAAAGCTAAACATGTTGTAACCACCTTAGTTGCATGCTTCTTTTGAGAGTAGTTGATATGTTGCATCAGTATCAATATAAAATATATATTGATATGTTGCAACATGGAATTTTAACTATCGAACAAAGAAGCTAGAATTTTTAAACTCAAGTAAGATGTGTGTCACATATTGTAGGATCTGGATGGCACCAAGAGGGAGGAGGGTGAATTGGTGTATTAAAAGTTTTTACTCTCTTTTCTTCAATCTTAGTGATTACGTTAGCGGAAGCAAGCATATACGAATATAAACAAACAGAGAAGAGAGTAAGGAGAGAAAACACAAATAAACACGAAGTTTGTTATCGAGGTTCGGTCGAACTCCTGGCCTACGTCCCCGCTCCGATCTTCTCCCACGAGATCTTCGGAGATCACTATTTCCTTCTTCAAGGGCGAAGACTCCCTTACAGCTTCTCCTTTCTTGCACGAGGACAAGAAGACAACCTCTTACAATGTAATCACTCAAGATCACTTGAACCTTTCTCAAGGGGAACTATGGCTCTCGCTCTAAGCACTCTCGGTGTTTACAAATTTGGTCAAAGTTAGTTCC
>LTAE01000369.1:70867-88113 GCA_001647135.1 Pontederia paniculata | reverse complement strand
ATATATATGTATATATAAGAAAAGGTCGAAGCCACGAGAAGATGCCAATTGACGCTTTAGTACGAAGACATATTTCTAATATTAAGATGAAATTTTATCTTACAAAAAATTCATAATCATAGTAATTTACAATAATCTAGCAATATCTATTATATCAATAATATATATAAGATATATTATAATAAAAAAAATTGTTATATAAGAAAATAATATTTGTATAAACAACTATCTAATAATAAACATGTTTGTTATATAAGATAATTGATAAAAAAAATAAATTACTAGTTGGAAAATCATAACTCAAACAAAATTGTTTTGAATAAAATGAAAGAGAATTTTGAAAAGATAAAAGTATAATATGTTATTATCTTCTCTGTAATATTATAAAAATATTTATAATAAAATTTTGATGTATATGCGTTTTTAAACAAGTAACTTATGAAAATATAAATTTATAAGGTGTAAGAAATAATAATAATTGTAAAAGTTCAGCGAACTCGCCTTCATGGCGACCTCGCAATTGAGGCGAGTTCGATTGTGACGAGTTCAGAGAGGGAGAGAGGAGAGGAGCTAGAGAGAGGAGGGAGGGAGAGTGGAGAGAGAGCGTCTAGAGAGAAGAGCTCGGAGAGGAAGAGAGGAGAGCGAGCGTGTGTGTCACGACTCCTCTATTTGCCCTCAAGAACATCGATGCTTCACGACCCTACAACGTTTCGCTGCACGCCCAAGTCATGTGTCGATGCAAAAACTCTGCACGCCCCGCCGCGCGTCACCATTTTCATGGATCATGCACACTTTTGTCAAGGAACATAAAATGAATGCTTCCAAGTTATTGTTTTTGCTTTCTTAAGATTTCCATGTATTTTTGGAGCTAATTTTGCCATGAAAAAGGTGTATATATATATTATATATATATATGTGTGTGTATATGTATATATATATGTGTATTATAATACACACTTTCCATGTATTCAAAATTGTTTTGAATAAAATGAAAGAGAATTTTGAAAAGATAAAAGTATAATATGTTATTATCTTCTCTGTAATATTATAAAAATATTTATAATAAAATTTTGATGTATATGCGTTTTTAAACAAGTAACTTATGAAAATATAAATTTATAAGGTGTAACAAATAATAATAATTGTAAAAGAGTGATGATGAAGCAAATTATTTTTTAAAAAAAATTGAACTTTATTTTCCTCTAAACAGTTGAGAAATAAATAAACAAAGTGTAGTAGATAAATTAAAAAAAAGTACTTGAGCAACTTAAAATAAGTTGACACGTAAATTTCAATAAGAAGCTTTATCTAGGTCGAAGTCATGACAAGATGCTTAGTGACACATTAGTACGAAGATATGTGTCTAATATTAAGACAAAATTTTATCTTACAAAATATTTATATCTTAGTAAATTTTACAAACCTGAGTGCAAGCTCACCTGCATGGCGAGCTCGTGCTCAACTCAGGCGAGCTCGCCATGTAGTTGAGCTCGCTTGCAAGCGAGCTTGCACTCCGGCAAGTTCAGCGAACTCGCCTTCATGGCGACCTCGCAATTGAGGCGAGTTCGATTGTGACGAGTTCAGAGAGGGAGAGAGGAGAGGAGCTAGAGAGAGGAGGGAGGGAGAGTGGAGAGAGAGAGAGCGTCTAGAGAGAAGAGCTCGGAGAGGAAGAGAGGAGAGCGAGCGTGTGTGTCACGACTCCTCTATTTGCCCTCAAGAACATCGATGCTTCACGACCCTACTGAGTTCAGAGAGGGAGAGAGGAGAGGAGCTAGAGAGAGGAGGGAGGGAGAGTGGAGAGAGAGAGAGCGTCTAGAGAGAAGAGCTCGGAGAGGAAGAGAGGATAACGAGCGTGTGTGTCACGGCCCCTCTATTTGCCCTCAAGAACATCGATGCTTCACGACCCTACAACGTTTCGCTGCACGCCCAAGTCATGTGTCGATGCAAAAACTCTGCACGCCCCGCCGCGCGTCACCATTTTCATGGATCATGCACACTTTTGTCAAGGGACATAAAATGAATGCTTCCAAGTTATTATTTTTGCTTTCTTAGGATTTCCATGTATTTGAGTCTGTTTCGTGATATTTCATCAATGTTTCCTAGGACGTCAACTAGCGACCTAGAATAAGTATGCATATGTAGACTTGCACCCCTTGGGCTGGTCCTCCATGCTACTCGTCGCCACTCTACTACTGGGCCTGCTGTATATTAATAGAGAAGCATGCTATCCCCAACCCCCAATGTAACATTTTGCATTGATTAATGAAAATATCTCATTCCCAAGCAAACACTAATTTTTCTAATATGCATGTCTCAATAGCAGGACCGACGCTCCGCATTGTGACTAGAAGCTCCAAGATGCCCTCCTTGTAGGTGGGGCCTCCGTCTTGGAGCCAAAACCTTCGGCTACTCGTGTCCCTTCGGAACGATGCCGCTCTAACGCTCCTCTTGACGTCACATAAGCGTTGCCGCACAGGACAAGTGTCCGCTTAGACGTCGACACTCAAGTTTCGTGTCCTATTAGATAAACGTTGCTCGAGTGCCTACCAAGAGCCACCAAGCATTGCCGCACAATCGCTGGCAAGTGCCCGTCTTGACACCTCGCGCAAGACATCAAGCACGATACCGCTCTGCGGTCTCGTCATGTTCCAAGACTTTCGTTGCTCACAAACTGGAGACCCACTCATTCAAGCTTGTCTAGACACATTGCTTGACTAGACGTCCCATGACCGTATCTGCACGAATGCCCCGTGACACGTGCACAAAGAGAGAGAGGTAAGAGATAGGAGATAGAGAGTGTAGAGAGAATAGAGGAATAATTTTTTAGTACGAAGGATAAAAGAATAATTTAATAAATTAAAATAATTCTGATAAATTCAAAATCAGACGCTCGGATGAAATTATTCGGCAAAAAAAAATAGACCTATTTCTGTCAGGTTTTATAATTTAGGAATAGATCCAAAATTTCGCGATAGTTTATGTGAGGAAAATGAAAATAACTCTTAAATCATATATAGTATTTTATATAATATTTACCTATATTTATATACAAAGTCAAGGATAATTGCTAACTCATGTGAGGTTATATTTGATATTATGTTGTTAAATTTATGTATTCCACAAGTAACATATGAAATGCCTTATGATGAACCAATAATAAATAAGACTACAAGTTGTAATTTATAAAGAAATTTTTGAACATATATACGCATCATGTTTTATGCATGATTATTATTCTTTAATAAAATTATGTTATTTATATAAAATATATTTTATAATTTTGTATTTTTTTTGCATCATCTGTGTGTTGCACGAGGATATTAGACTAGTTAATTTTAAAAGTAAAGTTTAATTATGAATCTACGTAGAAGATAAGTTAATTTTTAAAATTGAGTTAAAAGAATAATTTAATAAATCATGTTTTTTTATCAGGTTATTTTTTTTCTAAACCTTATCAAATATTATTTTTAATTTATCATCATAATTTGCATCATCGTGCATGACAAGATTCATAGCATTCCAATACTTCAAGAAATTTGTTACATTTTCTATTTTATCATCATAATTTACGTCATCATAATTTGTTACTTAAGTAATTTTTTTAACTAAGGCACAGTTTCACACATTTTTAAATTAGTGTATACGATAACATGTAGTGTGTTAATCAAATTAATATGCTATTTAAGATATTTAACAAACATAATTAATAATAGCGACAATCGATTGAAACTTAGTGTTTTGAGATGTTTAGAAGATCAATATCTAAGGTAAAGTTGCTACAAGTGTATTAATTTTTTTTTTCTAAATATACTCTCAAAATATTTCAATATTAATTACTATTTTTATGATACACTTATTATTTTATATTATATATATTAATGTAAATTATTTAAATAATTGTTCGTACCCTTTTAGTCATTTTATATTTATTGATTGATTTAAACGTTGTATTTATCAAATAAATTTATTAAATTTGATAATTAACTCGCTATTAATCATTAAAATTTAGTCAGTAATCACTATTCATCATTAATCAGTAATCACTATTCATCATTAACCGCTAGTCATGTCAAACATAGTCTAATAATACTAAGGAGTCGAATTGTTAATATTAGAAATTAAGACTCCCTCATCAGCCCAAAGGAAAAAATTAGGAGTCACTAAAAAATATAATTTAAAAACAATTAAATTTTTATCAATTTAAATTAGAGTTTTAATTGTTCTCAAATGAAACACCCACACTAACATTCGAGGTCATATAACTCTGAATTTTTTATGCCTTGTTTGGCTGTAATGTTAGTGTTGATGGATTAATTTTTTTTAATTTATCAATTATTTTATTGGCTTAATTTAATGAGAATAAGTTTAATTCATATAAAAAAAGAGAATAGGCTACCCTCTATTTTTTTCCTTCAATAATTAATCAAGTGAGGTCCAAAAAAATTGTTTAATTCAAGTATAAAGATGATCTTAACTTTAATATTATTTTTCAACTAAACAGGACCGTTGGGTGCATGATTCCATCACCTCTTTTTTTGTTTTTTTTTGTTTTTTGTTTATATTTTGACGTTTCTTGTTGATTTTTTTAAAAATTTATTTTCCTATTTCAGTCTCTCTTCTACTTACGCCTGTTTTCCTTTTAATTTATATTTTATCTTTACTTTTAATTTAAATTATTAACATTAATTTTAAATATTAAATATTAATGTTATACTAACATAATAATATAATTCTATTTCTTTTGTTTAAGTTTAATAAAATGTTTTTTTATATTATATAGAAGATTAATTTTATATTATTTACTAAGATTTATAAAAAAATATGTTAGAATTAATTTTTATCATTTTTATTTATAATTAGTTTATTTTAAAAAAATATTTATTGGTTCTCAAGTAATTTATCTAAATACAAGTAGAATTTCATATTTTTAATCATCTAAATACAATGAAAATTAATTTATTAAATTAACTATTTATTGGGAACGGAAGAAATTTAGATTCTCGTTTCTCATCATTGGATCAAAGCTGAAACGGAAGGGCAGCTCTCGTAATATGAGGGAAGTCCAGGGGCTTTCGGTTGCTTCATATCTGCGAAGCGCAAAATGTAAATAATCCAATTCCCAGGGCTGCAGCTTCGTTACACGCGAAGCACTCTTACATGTTCCCCTTCTTCTCCTCCTTTTTCTTTCACTACCTGATCGCTCCTCGTACTCTTTCTTCTTCTTCTTCTTCTCCCCCAAATCCCCGATAACTAGGGTTTTTGGGGACCTCGCGTGGCGTCCCCGTCTCGCCTCCGATTCCAAGCAAGCGTAAGCATCCAATCTTCCTCCATTTATAGGGTTTCCATCAGTGTTCTTGGATCTCCGCGCCGGATTCTGTTGCAATGCCGTTCGCTAGATGTTCGACTTGCGCGAATCGATCTTTTTTGTCGGAGTTTGATTTCCGAGTGTTTTCCTCAGCAGCAGAACTTTTTCTGTTAACGGAGTGCAATCATATACTTGTCCTGAGTTACCTGTTGTGGCGTTTAATTCACGAAATCGCTTGCTGATGAGGTTTTTAGTTGGCCTACCAAGCGGAACCTTTTTGGTGCTGTAATGTTTAGTTTTAATCTTTGGGTTGAAAGTTACAGATGCTCTTGTTGTCTTTGGTGCTGGCCATTCATTAGTATATATAGTTCCGGAACAAGAAACCTGCTTTTGATCATTATATAAAAAAATCCATGCTTTTGCTATTTGCAAAGCAGGAAACCTTTTTGCTACCTCCACAGAAGATACATCTATTGGGTTAAGAAAAAACTATGGATACCTGCTTTGCACTATGCACTTGTCTAGAAAATATGGTTACATGATTCATGCAATATCGGGAATTGGCTGTGCCCATGAGAGCAGGAGGTCTACATTGGTAGTTTTGAGATCACTTTCTGTGGGACCTTTAGTTCGTTGCTGGGTGTTTGACCTAGTCTTTGAACCTTGAGTGTTGTTGCAGGCATAATAGAACACTTGAAGAAGCCAAACCTTGAAGGTTCCAACATGGCGAATTTAGCCATTACCAGCATCTTGGAGAAGGTTTGTAACTTTCTGGAGTTGGTTATTGATACTTCTAAGAATAGAATTTGTCACTTTTTGGTTGTTGTTGTCGATGATGACTCTTTTATGGACTTGCTGCAGATGACAGGAAATGATAAAGATTATAGATATATGGCAACGTCGGATTTACTCAATGAACTAAACAAGGACAACTTTAAGCCTGATTCTGACTTAGATGTGAAACTAACGCACGTTATACTTCATCAACTCGAGGATGCAGCTGGGGATGTCTCTGGTCTTGCTGTGAAATGGTTTGCTTCATTCATATTTAGTTAACTATTTTTTACTATCTAAATTCTAAAAAGTTGTATTACCTCAATATTAATGGTAAACTTTATTTCCCTTATTTTCATAATAAAATGACATGAATGCTAGTGAGAGACATTTGAAAGTCTTTCTTTATGGTTTATTCCAAGATATTCTTCTGAGACAAAAATGAAGTAGCAGAATCTTTCTTGTGAAGGATGAGGTCTCCGAATTTATTGAGTGTATTTGTTTAGGCCACACACGTTACACATTTACGAACTATGTGCTACTCTAGGTTAGCATCTGGAAAGGAGTAGCTGCAGGAAGGAAAAAAGTTAAATAATTAGATTATGAGTTCATTTTTCTCAATGTATTTCTATTGAATAAATTTGGATTCAAACATGAAATAGTTTTGAGAATTTTCTCAAAATTTACTTTTGGGAGTGACTAATATATGGAGTGTGTGCGAGTGAAATTCATCAAAACATGCAACCAGTCTAAGGTAATACTTGCTCTTTCGTTCACTGCCTGCTAGGTGGAAGGGTGTTTTCTTAATCTTCTGATCAAATTAAATGCCACAATTTGCAATTCTGTTTTGTGTACTTGCTATAGTTCCTTCTTCCTGCAATTTTTTTCTAGTTGTGCTAGTTAAACTATGTTACATGTTTACCTTTTCTCAGCCTGCAAGATCACATGCTTAATTTTTTTACCCAATTATCTTTTTTTTATTTAGCTTGATTCCACTTGTCAAGAAGGTTAGTGAAGATAGAGTCTTGGAAATGACTAATAAGCTATGCGAGAAATTGCTAAATGGCAAAGAACAGCATCGTGATATTGCTAGTATTGCTCTGAAGACAATTATTTCTGAAGTTAACTCAGCATCACTTGCTCAACGTATTCTAACTTCTCTTGGACCCCATCTGACGAGGGGCATAACTATCTCTGTAAGTTCTCTTTTCAAAGAAAAAACTGTAAGTTATCTTAGTTATCTTAAATCCTTTTAAGTTGTGATTTTTACGGCATTTTTTGGTTTTTGGCATATTTCGTAATTGTCGATTTTTTTTTCAATTACCGCATACTCTCTACATAAAACTAGGCAATTTTTTTATTGTAATATCTGCTTTTTCATATTTCTGGATCTTTAATGTGTTTTGACTAGTCCGCTTCTACAAAGAATTTTATGTAGTTTTGCTTGTGAAATTGTTATTGCTTGTTTACTCACTGACCTACACATGTAATCAACCAATATATCCCTGTTAAATTCAAGGTTCAATCGCTAAAATCTGCCAGTTGCACATCTGCATTGCAATAGATCCACAATGTGACCACCCAAAAAAATCCCGCAATACTTCCTAAAAAGAATCTTGAAATTGATCTCTGGGAATTCTGGACAATACTTTTTTGTTGTGTCCACCTGCCATCTTAAAAATATTTCCTTGTCTGCCAGGGGAAGAGCACTGAGATTAAGTGTGAGTGCCTTGACATATTAGCTGATGTGCTTCATAGATTTGGGAACTTAATGACAATGGATCATGAGGAACTTTTGGCTGCACTGTTATCCCAATTGTGTGCAAATCAAGCCACTGTCAGAAAGAAGTCAGTTCTCTGTATTGGTAAGGAAATTTTCTCAAAGTGGCTTCTGCATATACATATACACATACACCCAAAGTTCCTTATTTATATCTTTACAGTTTTCTGTAGTGGTTTACTTTTTGTGTTCCTCATAGTGAATACCCATATTATTTTTATGCAGGATATATACTTGTATGTTTCTGATGATCTTTATAGACTACAGCATGGAGATATAATCTTCATTAATTTCTGTTATGTTTTAGTTTTTTTTACATTCTCACACATTTTCTATTCCAAAATTAATATGGCAGAACTACACAAACATGACTTTGGTCATGCATACAAACATGATGCTTTGTGGAGATTTCAAAGCTCATATGTTCAAAGCTCATATGTGAATTAAAAGATGACTAATGAAACAAGTTCATATTTTATCTGCGAGCTAACTAATTTTCGTTTTTTAGCATCTCTTGCCTCAAGTTTGTCGGATGATCTGTTGGCAAAAGCGACATTTGAAGTTGTCAAGCTCCTGAAAAATAAGAATACAAAACCTGAACTTACCCGAACAAATATCCAGATGATTGGAGCTTTAAGGTGGGCTCTGTGCTCTTGAACATTACTAATGGCCTTCAATATTACCGGATGAACATAATTTTGGCTTTGCTTTTATGCATGTAGACATTTCAAAATATAAGTTGGCTATGATGGTGCCATATTTAACATATCACTTTAACATCCATTCACATTCTAATTTTCCTTGAATCTAATTGTTTTTTTAGCTAGGCCAGTTTACAACAATATCTTTTGTATACAACTGTAAAAAGGCACATTTATAAGAACATGTAATGTCTTTCTAAATCTGTTGCATATAAATATAATTACATTTCGGTAACCCTTGTCTTTGTATTTTCTGTCTTAAGTATGTTAAGGCTTTGTACTGACATTGATTCACACAAATAGCTTCAATTTAGGAATTTAATTTCTTTATGTTTTAGCAGATATTCTGTCTCTCTATTGTATGCATTCCGTTCTATCTCTCTCTATATACGCACATATATGTATGTATATCTTTATCCAAGAGTTATATTTTGACCCATCTGACAGAAGTAGATGCATTGATGTTTCAGCCGTTCTGTTGGGTATCGTTTTGGTCCACACCTTGGTGAAACTGTCCCATTACTTATTAACTACTGCACAAATGCATCAGAAGCTGATGAAGAACTTCGAGAGTACAGTTTGCAGGTAATCTTGGATGATGTTCTTGCACATAATTGACATCATTATAAATGATGTAATGGCATGCTATAGGATATAATATTTGTAGAATGTTTCCATCCTTTGTCTTGCAGGCACTGGAGAGTTTTCTACTTAGATGTCCGAGAGACATATCTTTGTATTGTGATGATATTCTAAATCTTTCATTGGACTATATAAGTTATGATCCAAATTTTACCGATAACATGGAAGAGGACACTGACAACGAAGGGAATGAAGAAGAAGACGACGAGTATGTTGTCTGTCTGACTATTGTGTCGAATTGAGCCATTACTTTTCTTGTATTTAATTCACAAATTAATTATCCAGTGAAAGTGCAAATGAATATACGGATGATGAAGATGCTAGCTGGAAAGTTCGCAGAGCATCTGCTAAGTGCCTATCAGCTATTATTGTTTCCCGACCTGAGATGTTAACAAAGTTATATCGTGAGGCATGTAATAACTTTATGAACTTAATGTGTTACATTGTTATATCAGCAGCACTTCTTTCAATAAGAAAAAATAAATCTCCAAAAGCATTGTTCCCCTTTTGACATCTTCATTTGAAGGTTGATCTTCAATGTGATGAAACTGCCAAGGATTATGTCAATTTTAGTATTAACGATTCATTGATACATTATCTATATCTATATAACAAAGTCATTTACCTGTTAATTAAAACCTTTCATGCTTCTGCTCTGCGCAGGCATGCCATAAGTTGATTGAAAGGTTTAAAGAAAGGGAAGAGAATGTGAAGGTACTTCTAGATTTGCACACTATAGCACAATGAACCAAGATATTTATACTTGTTTCTTGCAAATAAATTATGTTTTTTTCTTGTTCAGATGGACATATTTAACACATTCATCGAGTTGCTACGCCAAACTGGTAATGTTACAAAGGGTCAAATGGACATTGATGAGTCAAGGTAATATAATTCTTATGCATTTATTTATTTTTCTTTGTGACAATTAATCTTGTGGATAATGTGTTAGTATATGCTTATTTGCTATTCAACATTTAGGCATGACCCTCTATGACTCAACATTCTAAATAGAGCATCTTTCTATCAGTATAATATTTGCAATAGTTCATCTTTACTCTGATATTGCTTCCATTTTCTCAAATTAAAAACACTACATGTCATATAGCCTTTGCAAACTCCAAAGAAGTTTTTCTTCTATTGCTCATAACCATTTGGGAGCCTTACTATTACAAATTTTCATATAAATTTCTCGAAAGAAAGGTGGGTGGCCGATGCATTGTCGACCATCCTTTTTGCCTTAAAAAATAATTCTAGAAAAATCACAATTTTTCTCCAAGCCATTTAGACCAAAGATGTAAGTACATATTCCTTAACCTCCAAAGTCATATTGTCAGTTCTCTCTTTATAATAATATATTTTGCCTCATCATATAAACATCACCTTATCTAAGCACATTACTTGCAAAAGGGTCTGGATGATAGAAATATGGCTCGTCATGGTGTGGAATGAAAAAGGATCCATGTTGCACTTTCCAACAAGTCTGCAATTATGCTAATTAAGGTTGCATTTGAGAGTACTCCGAATTTTGGAGAAAAAAACATATGTTGCTTTCATCCACATAATCTGTTTGTTTCCAAAGAAAGCAAGAAAATAGTTATATGTACAGAGTATCTGCACAAAAAAAAACACTATTAAAGCTACCTATTTCACCCAATAGACATCAAGTTGTGCTTTCATGGAAAACCTCATAAAGGTGCCTCCCAGACGAAGCCTAGGTTTGAGGCTCGAGCAACTCAGTATCCTTGTCTTGCTCCTTTGTTTCATTGCATTTACTCCATGCTTCTCTCCGTTTGGGCGGGCATACATGCATTTTCTCCTCATCTATTCCAGCAATTTGTTTCACCTTCTTTTCACACTGCCCATTTGAATGCTTTAAGATTTTCCGTTTCAATATCTTGCTCTTTTTCTTCAGATTTCTTCTCAACCTCTTTTTTGTTTGGTTGTTAGAATATAAATTTCTTTGATTGCTTGCTGGATATGTGGACTTCTGTTTATATTTGACTTTAATGCAGTTGAGTGTAATTTAGAACTCAAACCAGTGATGGATCTGTATTCAAATTTTGTTCTGGCATGAAATTATATGCTTTAGAGCCATAAGAAAGTAGTCTGATTGCATGTGCTCCTGCATATGGTTTTTTTAGATTCTGCAAATCCTAATAATGTTATCACACGCCATTTTCCTTTTTATGTCATAAAAATGCAGTCCACGTTGGTTATTGAAGGAAGAAGTGCCAAAGATTGTGAAATCAGTTAATAGACAACTACGTGAAAAATCTATTAAGACCAAGGTAGAATTAGTACTCTGTTCCCATATTTTTTGTTACGAACAATTCTTTGACAAATTCAAATTTTGTTTTGATTTTCTATTGTCAGGTTGGGGCATTCTCAGTATTAAGAGAACTGGTAGTTGTCTTGCCGGACTGTCTTGCTGAGCATATTGGATCACTTGTTTCTGGAATAGAAAGAGCATTGAATGTCAGTTACATTGTATTGTTCACTTGGTTATTTTCCATATTTTTTTATGATTTACAATCTTAATGCTACTTTGTTTCTTTTCTCAGGACAAATCCTCTACTTCAAATTTGAAGATTGAGGCCCTTGTTTTCACTAGATTAGTAATGACATCGCACTCGCCTTCTGTTTTCCACCCATACATCAAGGTAAAACAAATTATTCTTCTGCATCAGCTTATGATCATTTTGGGGACGGACTTCTCTTAGTTGTTATCAATGGTTGTATTTTATGAAAAAAATGAATTCATTAATTTGTTTATCTAGATCTTTTACATATTTCATGTTATGATCTTTCTTAGTCAGGTCATTTCACACCTTCCTATATATAACCCAGTATAAAGATAATTTCTTTTAATGCATCATTTATTTTATTTCAAGTTCGTTTATGATCAGTTACCAGTTGTGATCGACTCTGTTAGTTTTGTTATGTAAATTATTATAGGAGTTATAACATTATTCCTCACATTTATATAAATGCCAGGACCTTTCTGCCCCTGTACTATATGCAGTTGGTGAAAGATACTATAAGGTAACTGCTGAAGCATTACGCGTTTGTGGGGAGCTAGTTCGTGTTCTACGTCCCAATTTTGAGGTATTTACTTTTCAGGTAAATTTTAAGTTATTCTGCTTCTAGTATTTCATTAAGAAGATGGTTGCTTTTGATGTAGACATCCAATATTGATTTCGAGTCATACGTGGGTCCAATCTATAATGCAATCTTGACACGTTTGGCAAATCAGGATCAAGATCAGGTTGGTTTAAAATTTGTGTTTTTAAGTCTCATGTTGTGTATCTAATAGACTTCACGCCTTACCAGGAGGTTAAGGAGTGCGCCATATCATGTATGAGTCTTGTCGTATCAACTTTTGGTGATAATCTTCAGAGAGAGCTTTCAACATGTCTGCCAATACTTGTTGACCGAATGGGAAATGAAATTACCCGGCTAACCACTGTGAAGGTAATTTGCAGTTCAGCATAATGTTTGTGGCTTCGGTTTGTAATATTAACTACATATACAGCTCTTATTTGGATATCTTTGTGTTTGTACTTTACAAGTCCAAGAAGTTCTTGTGCTGTAACACTGATCGTATGATTTATTTTTGAGAAGGCTGATTGTATGATTTTTTACTTGGAATTTTGGAAGTTCTGTGTTAGAATTAACGTCATTGTTGACATTTTATTATTGATGTTTGGATAGCATTTTATTGCTGTAAAATTATGCCATGAATGCAGGCATTTGCTGTAATTGCCAACTCACCTCTTCGTATCGATCTTTCATGTGTCTTGAACCAAGTTATTTCAGAATTGACAACCTTTTTGCGGAAGGTATATCATATGACTTATAGCATATGCGATTCTTGATTTCTATCAAGATTCAGGGACATCCTTATTAACAATATTTTTTACATGTGATTTATAGGCTAATAGGGCACTGAGGCAGGCAACTTTGGGAACTCTAAATTCCATAGTTATGACTTACGGCAAGCAAATTGGATCATCATTTTATGAAACTATAATAGTTGAACTTTCAACTCTTATAAGGTTCACTTGCAATTATCATTTGCATTTGAGCTACCGTAAATCAAATTTACAAATATATTTTGTCTTTTTATTTCTTCAGTGATACAGATCTACATATGACTGCACTTGCATTAGAACTGTGCTGTACGATGATGTCTGACCAAAATTCTAGCCAAAACATCGGCATCACTGTTAGACAGAAAGTTCTTCCTCAAGCTCTTGTGCTCATCAGAAGCTCTCTTTTGCAGGGTCAAGCTCTTCAAGTATGGTATTTGACATTATGTTGCTTGGAGCATATCTATCTTTGCGTACACTAAGTTGAACTTCTTTTTAATGTGTCAGGCGTTACAAAGCTTCTTTGCTTCATTAGTTCATTCAGCAAATACAAGCTTTGATGCACTATTAGATTCACTTCTTTCTAGTGCTAAACCATCACCACAGTCTGGCGGTCTTACCAAACAAGCACTGTATTCAATTGCGCAGTGTGTTGCTGTACTCTGTCTAGCTGCAGGAAATAAAAAATGTGGGTCCACTGTAGAAATGCTTAAGGATATTTTGAAAGATGGTAGCAATATGAATTCTGTAAGTTTCCTTTTGTTATCTTCTATTTTTTTATAGTAACATTTAACCTTTGATTTGCCTTTCATCTGGATAATTCTTTTGTTAACCAGGATGACAACTAACTAGCTTGTCATCCTTTTTCTCCCAAAAAATAACTATTATCCTCTATATATTATGTTAATTTATTTTACTGTAAAGCGGCTATAGATGAAAGTATATCATCAGCAAATGCTGTAGAATTCTTCTGTTAAACGATACCTGGTAACATGCTGTAGGTTTTTATCAAATAACAAATGATACATCCTTCCAAAAAAATAGGTTACAACTTGCTAGTTTTTAACATATAACTTAATTCTAGATAGACAGTTTTTACTTGGAATTGGGACTGCCTTATTTTAAACGGTGTATTCTGTATGTTTTGAATTTTAAGGTGGTGTGGTTCATGATGTGAATTTGGCTTAATTCGCTGTTAAGACAAGTACTTGAAATTTTAGGTTCCTGCTGATGTGTAATTGTTATCCCAAAATATGGTTTTTCTAGATCTTGACTGTTCCATTGTTTAACAGGCTAAACAACATGTGGCATTATTATGTCTTGGAGAAATTGGACGGAGGACGGACCTCAGCATGCATGTTCATATAGAAAATATTGTTATTGAGTCATTCCAGTCGCCATTTGAAGAGATAAAATCTGCAGCTTCTTATGCTCTTGGAAACATTGCTGTGGGTAATTTGTCCAAGTATTTACCCTTTATCTTGGATCAAATTGATAATCAACAGAAGAAGCAGTATCTTTTACTTCATTCTCTGAAAGAGGTTTGTATGCATATTCAGTTCTCCGTAGTTTGGTATGTTCTGCTTAATGTGCTTGCCATCAGTTACCAGTTTTCTGCTATAATTTTAGGTTATTGCAAGACAGTCAATTGACCACACTGGCCAAAGTGAATTTCAAGAATCAAACACGGATAAAATATTGAACTTACTCTTTAATCACTGTGAAAGTGATGAGGAGGGTGTTCGCAATGTAGTTGCCGAGTGTTTGGGCAAAATGGCACTTATTGAACCCAGAAAGCTTGTCCCTGCACTAAAGGTATAAAATGAAAGCCAGTGTCCATTCCATTAATAAAACATTAGTGTCATGATGTGCATTTACAATTGATTTTAAAATATTTTGGCCTTTAATAGGTTCGTATAGGCAGTCTAACTGCATTCACCAGAGCCACAGTTGCCATTGCAGTCAAGTATTCAATTGTTGAGCGGCCTGAAAGCGTAGATGAAATATTGTTCCCTGAGATTTCAGCATTCCTGATGCTGATCAAGGATGATGATAGGGTAAGCAACTTCACCTTGTGTTTGCATATATCTATCTACATATTCGTTGGTACTCATGAAACTTTAATGTGTTTGTTTTCTTTTTTTCAACAGCTTGTCAGACGTGCAGCTGTGTTGGCTCTGAGTACAGCTGCTCATAATAAGCCAAATCTGATTAAGGGGCTTCTTCCTGAGTTACTACCTTTGCTGTATGACCAAACTGTCATTAAGGTATGGCTTAGCTTTTGATATTTCTTTGTTGTAATCCATATCTATTCATGGACTTGAGCATATAATGCAAAAGGATTCATGTTGCACTTTCCAAGAAGTTTGCAATTATGCAAATTAAGACTGCATTTGGGAGTACCCAAATTTTTGGAGAATAAATTGAATGTTGTTTCACTCCACATAATCATTTATTTTTTTTCAAAGAAAGCAATGAGTGTTCAGAGTATTTGCACAAAAAGCATTGCAAAAACAAACACCATAAATGCTACTGGAAATTGCACCAAACACTGACGTAAAAGGAATCAAGTTGCATTTTCATCGAAAGTCCCATAAAAGATGCCTCTCAAACGAAGCCTAGGTTTGAGGCTCAAGCTACTCAGTGTCCTTGTCTTGCTCCTTTGTTAATTGCATGTATTTCATGCTTCTCTCTATCTATGTTGGCACACATTTGCATGCTGTCTCTCCTCATCTATTCCAACAATTTATCTCCCTCTTGTCACGCTGTACATTTGAATGCTTTAATATTTTCTCTTCATTATCTTTTTATTTTCTTCAGATTTTCTTCTCGACCTCTTTTTTTTTGGTTGTCAAGATATAAACTACTTTGATTGCTTGCTGGAGATGTGGACTTCTGATAAAATTTGACTTTGATGCAGTTGAGTTGAATTTAGAACACAATCCAATTATTGATCTATATTCAAATTTTATTCTGGCATGTCATTATGTGCTCAAAGACCCCAAGAAAGTATTCTGATTACATGTTGCATATGATTTTAGATAATGTAAATGATTCTTATTACATGTCATTTTCCATGTTATAAAGGAGGCAACTACATTTATACAGAAACACAATTTTACCTGAATGGGCCTTAAGCATATAGATTGAGCCATTAGGTGTTTGTGTATTGCTTAGCATTTGTAAAACTGACATGGTTTTTTTGTTGGCAATATACTGCCATCTTAAATACACTGGGTTAATATTCGTAATTCTTCAGCCATTATGTGCTGTATAATGATGACAGTTACCAATGGTATATTAGAACATAATGATGGGAGATCATGCTCTTTTAGAGCCTGTATACTTTAATATTTTTCTTATTAGGGGTTTTGCAGTTTTGACACCCCTTATATTAATGAGTAAATGAATGCTTTCTTCATAAAATAATTTAAATGAACATTATTGGCATGGAATATACCAGTGAACATTCCATTTCCCAGTTTATAACTTCCCGTTGGCCCTGTTTGGTAAGAGAATAAGAGACATAGGAATTAGAGAGAATATTCCTTTTTTGTTCTCTTGAAAGAATAAAGGTGAAATATTCTTGTAAGGGTTATTCTTGTGAGATGTTTGGTTGATTTATTAGTATTCTAATGATTGAATTAATTATTATTTTAATTATATTATTAATTATAATATCTTACTATATTTTTATTAAATATAATTAAGTATTTATTGACATTATTAATTAATATATTTCTAATTATTGAGTTAAATAATGATAAACAACTATTAGTGCTAATTTTAGTTATACAAATTAATATGTTTCTAATAATATATAATTAGTTATTATTTTATTGTTAATAAAATATTAACTAGTAATACTTATAATATTATATTAATTAAACTAATACTGCAATGACTAGTTAATTAATTTTTTAACTATTCTATTTTCAATAATATATTATTATCAGTGACAACAACAACAACAACAACAACAACAACAAAGCCTTATCCCACTAGGTGGGGTCGGCTACATGGATCATACGACGCCATTGCGCTCTATCAGTAACCAAATTTTTTGGTATATTATTCGTTAATAGATCTCGTTCTATTAGCTCGTCAAGTGTTCGCTTTGGTCTCCCTCTCCCTCTTTTAATCGGACTCCAGATTGTTTGCTCTACCCTCCT
>LTAE01000369.1:0-69135 GCA_001647135.1 Pontederia paniculata | reverse complement strand
TCCATTAGAGTGCGGTAGCCTTTGCTCATTTAACACTGCATTCAGGCGAGGATGCAGCGGCTCTTGCTCTCTTATCACTGTACTCGAGCCATACAGCGCGTTACTTACGGGTAACGACCTAGCATTAGCGCAATGTATTCGTTGATCCATGTTCATGAGATTCGACAAGGTTTTACGTTGGCTGTCGAGGCCTAACACAACCCTCCTCCTTTATCCGGGCTTGGGACCGGCTATAAACATAGGCGGAGTTTATCAGTGACAATATAATAATTAACTAAACGTAAAATTATTAATATCAAAATATTTGTAATATTATAATGTATTATTAATGTTACATTTTATGAAAAAATTAATTAATTATAAAAACGTATTAATTATAAATAAGTATTTATTTAGCAAGATAAAATAATTTAATAAATACTTTTTTCAGAAGAAAGAAAAGAACAAAATTGTTCTTGCCAATGGAAGAACAATTTGTTCTTGTATTTGTAGTAAAAAAAGTTGGTTTTACAAAAATCAAGGTGGTTTCGGAAATAGGAGAATATTTGCTATTCTTAGGGTGTTTGGATGAAAATACAAGAACAAGGTGATTATTCTCACCTTGTTCTTGTACCAAACAGGCCCGTTATGTTATTTAATATCTTTGCTAATGTTTCTGCTAGATAATCTGTGCAGAGTTGATTTTGTGAGCCATCTTATGGGCAACAGCAATTATTTTCTTTTTTCTTATACACTTCATTTTTCAATTAATCTAGCTTATTGTGCTGATATTCACTGCTTCTATTGCAGCAAGAATTGATAAGGACAGTTGACCTTGGCCCATTCAAGCATGTTGTGGATGATGGTCTTGAGCTCAGAAAAGCAGCTTTTGAGTGTGTCGATACTTTGCTAGACAGCTGTCTTGATCAAGTGAATCCATCAACTTTCATAGTTCCTTACCTTATATCTGGTTTAAGTGGTGAGTATGAAAATTACTTTAAGTGTTGTTTCATTCTGATAATCATTGACAATGCTGCTGAATATCATCTTTTTATAATTGTTCTGGTTGCTGGTTTTGGATTTATCTCGAACTCGAGCTTATGTATTTATCCATTCAAGAACTTGTTATATTTTTATTTTTCTGTGACTATATCTGTGTTTTATTGCATTTGCATGCCCTCACAAATTCACAATTATGCACCATCATAACATCTCAATTGATATATGCAATGATAACTAGCAAAACTATATAGTTCAACCTTCTCCTTTACAAGAAAAAAGGAAAAAAAGAATGCAATTCTAAAAAAAAACAGATGCAGTTCTAATCGGAAATCTTGTTCTTGCAGATCATTATGATGTGAAGATGCCATGCCATCTTATTCTGTCAAAACTGGCGGACAAATGCCCTTCAGCTGTCCTTGCAGGTTAATTTCTTTCGGTTAACAATACATAATCAGTTTTGCCAGTGCATCTTGTGATTCTTGTAAAATCTTGTAATTCTTCTCTTTTTTTTAATGTAATCTTTCAGTACTGGACTCTCTGGTCGACCCTCTCGAAAAGACTATCAATCACAAACCAAAGGCTGATGCTGTGAAGCAGGAAGTGGACCGTAATGAAGATATGATCAGGAGTGCTCTCAGAGCCATCGCTTCCTTGAGTCGTATAAGGTTGAAAACATTGTTTTTCCATAGTTCTGCATATTCATGATATTATTTAAGTTATCATTTTCACCTACAATAAATCAAGTCCTATATTTGACGTTTCTCAGTTGAGTCACCGATAAACTTTATTTTTCTTTTCCGAGAATTGAGTGAGCCCTGAAAAATGAAATGCAAGTAGAAGAATCCGTTTATCTTCATCGCTTCTTGATGCGTCCTTACCCCCAAAAGTCTTTGATGTGCCTTTTCAATCAATTTATCAAATCCTACTTCATCTGCCATTTTTTAATGTGAAACAAGAGGAACATGATTAAGTGAGACTGTATTCTAAGATATGGCATTTCAAAACAATAAGAATTGCATAAACATGCTCATTTTCAGATGTACACTTTCTTACAACATTCTTTTCTCATCATTTTCTCCAGTGGAGGTGATTGCAGCTTGAAGTTCAAAATGTTGATCAACAACATTACAAATAGCGTTTCACTTGCTGCGAAGTATAACTCTGTGCGCAGCGAGTGATTGTAGAGACAGAATACCTCTTTGTCATCCAACACAATATTCAACTTGAGGATACTCCACTTTGTATTTGATAAAGTTGCATGTCAAGACTTGATAGTGGTGTGATTTCGTGGAATGTAACTATCTCGTTCAGTTCACATGTTGTAGATCTAAATCATTCTGCAGTGAATAGTACAGGATATTGCTAGAAGTAGAGTAATTTCAGCTCTAGGAAAATTTTGTATATGACCCTAACTTTTCTCCGATTTAATTACATCATTTGGTGCTTACAAACATACTGTATACTACAAGGCTGACTTCTTACTTCTTTGAAGAACAGCTATAGCAGTTTTTACTCGCGATTCATGAAAACTATTAGGCTTCAAGGCCTCACCATCATGTTCTCTTGATTCCTCTCTGCAGTGAGGTGAAATTTCCTTGGCCCTGTGCTAAATCCAGATTGGTGATCCTATTTCTTTTTTGTTAATAGTTGTTTTTTTCCGTGTTTTCGCTGTTTTGTTACTTTGAGTTAATGAGTGGAGTTATGCATCCTCACTCGAGTCTAGGTCGAGCATGCCATTTTGATAGTTGATGCTGCCTTCTCTCTCTGATGACTATTTTATGTAATTATCATTACTTCTACTTATCAAGATTATCGCATGTGAAAATCTCATGACCTAATATCAACATTAGGGAAGGTTGCTTATAATATTTGATATTGAAATATTTCCTTGTTTTTCTTTCATTTAAGTGTTTTTGGAAATAAGATATACAATCCCGGAGATCTTATTGAACAAAATCCATTGCATTCCACTAATTCAATTCGGAACTTTGATGCATAGCAGAGAATGCAATCCATTATTCTCAGAAATTTAATGATAGGATAAACCATTTCGAATAAGAATAATTCAACTCGGAACTTTGATGCATAACATGCCAACGTTTGAGGTGGCTTGGAAATTATAACTCGAGGATTCAATTGGAAGTCCAAGTTCACTTAACGTAAGGTTTATATGTTCTCCTTGTCCTAATGTCACATTTCCTATGTTAAGTGCTGAAACCATAGAGGACCAAGCAAAATTAACATATGGGAACAAGCGTTCTTTTGTGAAACATTTGTAAAACGAGAGAGACTGGAGTTATCTTCCTGAAGAATAAATAAAACGAATTTAATTGATATTAATTCCATTGAATGTATTGTAGGCCTATTTATTAATATATGATTGTTCATGAATTAATTTAATTATGATTTAAGTTTCTTCTTAGCTTGCTTTGGTTACTTGAATTTTTTTTACTAGAAATGAGTTATATGCTCGACTAGTTAAAAATTATTAATGTGTATGTTTGAGCTTACCTCGTGAAGAGACAATCCTCGGCTATTGAGGAATTTACCCTTATTGAATTCCTTTGGGGGCTATTGAGTTCTATTGAATTTCTTTTGGAGCTGTCGAGTTTTTTGGGTGGCATTTAGATACAAGAATTTATGTTTTGTTAGTTCTCAAAAACTAATCGATTAGATAGATAGATATATTCTGATTTTTTATGTATGAATAAAAAAGTGTAATGATTGAAATTAAAAAAAAAATGATTAGATATTTTAATTCAATTTGTGTTTGGATAAACTTTTAGAACTAAAGAATAGTTTTATTTTTGAGAAAGATAAAAAAATATCAAATTAAATATATAATTATGATAATTGATCATGATTATTATATGTTTACTAAAGTAATTAATAATATAAACTTGCTTTAATAATTATTATTTATATCAAATTAGAAGATAATGTATTAAACAAAACTTTTTATAGTTTGATTAAGGACTAACTAACAAACAAATATAAAAAATAATTAAATAATATAAATATTTAAAATAGAAAAAGGAGCAAAGTAAATTGACATAAAAGGCGCAACATAAAAACAAAAATTAAAAGAAAAAGAAAAGTTAATGTCAAATAATATCTTAATTAAATATAATAACATAAATTAGTGTAACAATATTTTAATTAAGTGACTTAATTAAAAGGATAAGCGGATTAAAAAAAGATAATGTAAAAGTATAATACCCGAAATAAAGTTAAGGAAAAAGATGTAAAAATAAAAATTGAAAGAAAAAAGAAAGCTATTTTTTTAGCTTAATGAAACATATGTTATTTAAAATTTTATTTATTTTAATTACTGATATATAACTCTCTCAAAAAAATATTAATATATTAAATTTTAATTAACTAAATTAAATTTATTTTATAATACATTAATATTTATTAATTATAAGCAAATAATATAAATTAATAATATTGTTAATTTTAATATTAGTATTTTAAACTAAAAGGATAATTTATTAATATATTATTAAAGTAATAAATATCTTTTTAAAATGTTAGATCATTATAAATAAAAAGAAAAAAAAAAGTTGGTTCCAACAACCTCATGTTGAGACAAACTTATTTGGAACTTAAAACCACCACGTCACGTGGTATTTTGATAAGAACTTAACTTCTACAGGCCATGTTTGAAAAGTAGAACTTGAGATCCTTCGGGTTCTAATGAATAATTTGATTTGATAAATTAATTTAATATTATTTGAATGAGCTAAAATGTAATGATTATATATAATTTCTAATGGGTGTTTGAATAAAAGGTGAGAACTAACAATGTAAATATATTTTTAATAAAAATTAAACTTAATTAGTTTTAAAAATTATAATAAGTATTTTAAAATTAATCTCACGAATAAATATTTTCATAAAATCATTTTTTAAAATGTTTGAAAATAATAATTTAAAAATAATATTAAACAATTCTCATAAATTAATATTTTCATGAACATTTTGTTAAAAATATTGATTAAACTATTTAAAAAATAATTAATAATTAATATAAAATTAATCTCATGAATTAATAATTACTAATAATAATTTCATAAAAAACATTTTTTAAAAAAAAGTATACTAATAAATCATTTGCATTATAAACTAAATATAAGGTAATAAAATATTTTCTTACAAAAAAAATTAAATAAATAAAATTATTCACATGAATAATGTAATAAAATAATATATGAAACTTATTTTAAGTTCACATGTAAATTGATAAAAATATTATTATTAAAATACGTAAAAAAAGTACTAGTTAAAAAATATATAATAGTAAAAAAATATTATCTAACATTAAAAGTGAGTAAAGAAAAAGAAAAGAAAAGAAAAAGAAAAGAGAAAGACAAAAAAATGAGTATTAAAAAATAAACTACAACAACAACGTTTGGCTAGATTCCACCTCCCAAAGAAGCCCATAATGATTATCTCATTTGTTGGTGTTTTGGTGAGCTAACAAGAATTAGTACTAGTTTTGGCCCTAGTTCCTATACCTTCAAGAATTATTGAGTTTCTTAGAAATATGGAATTCCTTCAAGAATTATTGATGACTTGGCTAGTTATATTGGCGTCAAAACTAATTGGTAATATTTATGTATTGGTAATGATTCATCATTGATCGTAATGACTGAAAAACATAAGACAAGATAATTAGGTAAGAAAAAAGTTGTCTTAAATAAACTATCAAGATAATTAGATAAGAAATAAAGTTGTCCTAAATAAACTATCAAATTTGGCTTGAATATATTGAACACATGAAATAATGGATATTGTGTTGACATTCTTACCACTGATTGATGAATACCATTGAGAAGACAAATTTAAAGTAATGAAACTGGGATACCAAATGAAAGAAAATCTTTTATTTGTAATGATGATTTTATGCGTAATTTGGTTAAGTTAAAACATATGTTCTTTATCTATGTTTCATACATATTCTACTTCATTGTTTAAGTACTTTACATATTGTGTTTCATAGTTCACGGAAGAATGATTTCACATGCATCTAATCTTATAAGTAACAAGGATTTTGAATAGATGGTGATGACTTATGTGTTGTTGATGTTCGTGACGAGAAGATTTGCATGTGACTTGAGTCTTGTTTGAACCTCCCTCATGCCGGCCATTGGTACTACTGGAGTAGGTGTAACCAATGTTGTTAAGACCGGACCGGACCGGCCGGTCGGACCGGTCCAACCGTCGACCGGCCATTAAAACGGTATATGGTCCACTCCTAAACCGTCCAAGGAGTTAGATCGGATTAGACCGAATCGGACCGGTCAAAACCGGTCAAAACCGGTCAAAACCGGTTAAAACCGGTCAAAACCGGTTCAAATGAACAATTTTTTTTATTAAATTATATTTAACTTTTAACCCATGAGTCTCCTTCCTATTTAATACCCACTACTTAATAGTCATCTCCTACTAGTATCAATGTGAGACTATTTGAGTTCCCTCATTCTCTTTAATTCAATACTTTACCTTTTTTGATCATGTGACTTGTGAGGTTTACTTTTTTGTTCATATTTTTTAATATTAACCATACGAATTATTTTATTTAAAAAACATAATGCATAAATCTAATTATGTTTTTTAATTAAATGTAAGATTTTATTTAATATAAATATATGAATATATTATAAAAATATAAATAAAACATCATGTCTATATTAAGTTTCAAATCATAATCATCATTCTCATAATAAAAATTTTAAAATGAGTAAAAATATCATTATAAATTACATCTAATAATAAATACTTTGATTTTAATTATATTTTATTGTCATGATTATATTAAAAAAATTAGTAACATATGTCAATAAATAATTTGAGCTAATATATTCTAGTGATTATATTATTTTATTAATACCGGTCCGACCGAACGGTTCGATCGGTCCGATGGTCCGACCTGAACCGGTGAGCTCTCCGGGTCGCTTGCCGGTCCGGTCCTAACAACATCGGGTGTAACCTCTCGCTCAATACTAAAATCGACAATTGAAGCATCTAAGGCTGGATCAATCGAGAATGAATTTTTGACCACTTATCACTTGCCGTTGACTTTATAATAGAGTTGGTATAACTTTTAATAGTCGGTGTTTTCCTTTATTAAATTATGTGTTAGAACACCTTCTTTACTACATTCATGATTACAATTTATTTATTTTGGTATTGTTTTTCATTTGTTTATATGATGATCAATCGATTGGCCCAAAGATAAATAGAAAATATAAGTACATAGTGTCTCCAAAAACACATTCTATCATGTGGCTTATGAATTTTTGTGGGTGATACAATAAGGTACTAGTGCATAAAATCAAAATTCTCTTAAGATCCCATTGTATCGAGAGTTTCTTGTGCAAAATATTACGAGCAATCATTGTACGATCAAGAAAATGTTAAGTAAAATTTTTGTGGGACTTATGTACCCCTTTATTTTTAATCTTTCCTTTCCTTGTATTAGGCCATGAGCCTCCCTATGTAATAAAAAAAAGAGAATAAATGTCTATCCATAAGTGTCAAAACATTTATATTTGAATTATATATGATTGATAGGACACTAAGTTTCATCTCAATTTCAAGTATGGATCATCTTTATATCAAAATTCAATGCATTTGAAGATAACATAAGATTCTTAAGTTTTATATGATCTTAATTTTTTAAACATGAGAAATGATTATGACAAATTTTGGATGCATGTCCTTGTTAAAGAGATGAGCTAAGATTGATTGTTCAAAAATGATAAAATATTATGAAGAATGATTCCTGAAGTTACGATCGAAATTACTATCCTATTGTTCTAAAGAAAGGTATAACACTTGTTTCATAAGCATGTTATTTAAAAATAACATAAATCAATAGAGAGGATGAAATGATTATCATTGTGATTTTTCAAACAACCAAAAACAAGATGAAAAGAGTACTTAAAAAAATAATATTGAGGTTATAATTTTTGACGATCAAATTATTGAATGAGAATTTGATTTCATGATTGTAAAATTAGATTAACTTAATAAACATGTGTTTTAAGAATTGCATATGTAGATTTTAGTGAATATATTCTTTTTTTAGGATATTATGATGTGAAATCTTGTGATTTTTTTAAGATTAAGACCATTATCATGATTAGAAGATAATAATAATAATTATTATATGATTAATGAAATATTTACAAAGTAAAAGAAGGTTGGGGAAAATTTTTAATGATTTTGTAATGATTGTTTGGATATATTGATGATTCATACACAATCAATATTCACAAAGAAGTGAATTAAGGAGAATTGATAGTGGTATTATAAATTATCGAAATGCTTGGATGTTGATGAATCATACTGAGAGAAGGAGGACAAATACTAACCATTTTGTAATTATTCTAAGAAGATTATAATGTAACACCTGACTATTTTCTGAGTAAAAAAAAGAAAAAAGAATATCAACACGAATGATGTCCAACTCAGACTCGGGTCATCTTGCTTCTAAGACATGACTTCATAATTTTTGTTTTAACTTGAATCTACATTTTTGGACTTCTCTATATAAATCCTAGGCGGCAAAATTATTTTTGTTCTCTCTACCATCATGAAGTCTCCCTCTCCCCTCCTTTTCTCTCTCTTGTGGTGGAGGCAAGATTTGTGTTCCTCCTTCTCGATATCGATTTTCCCCTTGGGTTTTATCTCTGAACTACACTAAAGGAAGGCAACATAGCTCAACAACGTGAGGAGGAAGTAAAAGATTTATCACGAAGGAACGAGAAGGACAATCTAGAGTAAGAAACGAGAAGAAGATAATTTGACTACGATCAAGATATATAAATAAGGAGATCAACTTAGGTTTTTCATATATGCATGATTACAAACACAAGAAATTATAGGTAGGTTTATGATAAATATTGCCCCTGTCGTTAGTTATATATTCTCTCTACAAAATAATTAATTTTATGTGCCTAATTGATCTTTGGGATGGAGATAATAATTGCAACCGCCATACACCCAAAGACCTGAACATGAGCCGCGCTCCTCGAGCGTCATTGGCGAGAAGTCGAAAATGAACCAAGTTGCTCTCGATGTGGGCTATGTTCCCCAAAATAAAAATGGTGCAACGAGGACCCTAACCATAACCTAACCTTGTGAACAATGTGAATCATGCTTCCTTAGACATTCTTGGTATGAATAGGAACCAATATGATAAGACGTAGACAATGTCACCTTGAAAATGTCTTGTCTAAGGTTGTCAAACTCTTAAACTCTTACGAGTTTAAAAGTTCAGGTAAGCAAAATGAGTCAAATTAATATAAACTCTTAAATAATTTAGATACTTAGATTAGATTCTACTAAAAAATAATTTTAAAAATTATGTGAAATCTTATATTCTCTTTCAACTATACGAGTTTGTACCATTCTATATGAATATACATGACTCTTCATTTTATATCATATTTTAAATATTATATATTTTATTTAACTAACCTTATAATATTTTTGAGTGATGTTCACAAATATTATATTACTAGTTTAAATTATTGCAACCAACTTTAGTGCATTTTTATTTTTCATTAATTTTTTAACTAAATAAATTGCAATTGTTAGTTACTCAATAGTTAGAAGTAATACTTTTTTTTTTAATTTTATTGCTTTATATTTATATCATATTAATGTAAAATATTATTTTTTCTATATTTGGATCTTAAATATGTACATAATTTTAAATTATTGATTCATTTTTAATTATTTTATAATTTAATTTATTTGGAACATAAAGTCTACGCTCACGATACACTGTTACGATACGAGTTTATAAGAGAGAAAATAAATCTACTTAAACTCTCAAACTTAACAACCTTGGTCTTGTTCTTAAAATAGATATGAGAAGCACTAATGCAAGTCGCATTGTCTCCAACGTGGACCATGTTCTCTTATTAACATGAATTAGGACCTAAGGTCATTTTGCTTGAACTCAGACCACATTTGTTCAAACACAAGCCATGTTAATGTATATGGAATCCCAAAAGGATGAGCAAAACATACCATGTTGTCCCTAATTGGCCTATGTTTCCTCCGCAGAATTTTTCATGAAGTTAGTGCATGTTGTTTTCATTACATGTATTGTGAACCATACTTATTAATATATAATTGTACTTGAATTCATATGATTTAAAGATTATTATATAGTTAGTCCTTAACTCTAATCTAAAAATGGTTATATACTCAATCGAGTTAAAAAATATTAATATTTCTGATTGAATTTATTCATGAAGGGAATAATCCCAGCATTTTAATTATTTATTCCTATTGAGTTCCATCGAGACTATTGATGACATATCTAGCCATATTAACATTCAAACTAATTGATAATTATTTATGCATCGGTAAAGACTCATTATTTATTTTCGATTATAAAGGGAGGTCCATGGCCTAATACATGAAAAAGAAATGCTGAAAATAAAAAGGTACATAAGTCTCACTGGTGGGAGTCGAACTCAAAACCTCTTGATACTCAAGTCGAGTGATGAGCCACTACACCTCACTCTTATTTCCCTGGTAAAGATTCACTATGATTGTAATGATAGAACAACTTAGGAGAAACTAAATGGAGAAAAAAAAGTGATCATAAGTAAAAAGATTGATTTGAATTTAAACATATTGAATATTGTGTTATCATAATACAATAGATATTCTTGTCATCAATTTTGAACGATATTGAAAAGTCAAATATAAATGAAAATGAGATGACAAATGAAAGTGAATCTTTTATTTATAATGATAACTTTATGCATAACTTCAATAAGTTAAAACATAATTTCCTTATTTGTGTTTTCATATTTGTTCTACCTATTATTTATGTACTCTATATATATTAGGCTTCATGATTCAAAAAAAAATATTTTTTAAAATAATCAATATTCTAAATAAATGATGATGACACATAGTGACTTGGACATGATTTGAATTTAATTTAAATTATCTTGACTTTCTAATAAAGTTGGTGAAATCTTTGATAGTATTGGTTTTTATTTTGATAAATTCATATGTTGCTCCATCAATTGGTTCAAAGTTAAAGAACATATTGTGTCACGTGATTAAAAAATAGAATCGTTCCTAATGATTAAATTGATAAGTGAGGAGTTTTAAATTATTTAAATACAAACTTTTAAAAGAATAAAGAGTTAATCTTTAGCATTTTACACACCGATACATTATTTTGATATTAATAATTATAGACATAACTCAAACGCAGCGGTAGAAAGAAAAAAGTAGGTGACAAATTTCAACCAAAGAAATTTATTGACAAAGCTGTTGCGGCTGTGAGGTTTGTGGCTTGTGATTGGGAAATGGGGGACTCCTCCATGCAGTTGGGTGGTGGAGCCTCTAACATTGTGCTATAAATTATAATAATCTATTTTTCATATTTTTATGTAGATATTTTAATATTAGTTTATGAGCAAAGACTCATATTAATATTAATATGTTTATATATAAATTAGAGTAGAAGTAGTATGTACTGTAATAGCATTTTACCCTAATGTTGAGAAAATGGGTTTTCTAGAAAAACAAATTTCTGAAATATTAAAGAATATTATGAACTTCATACATTAAAAGATAAACAAATAATTAAGGCTTATACACATTATTAGATCGCAACTCAATCTGAAGAGGAACAATGTTAGATCAATACCTTGCTTGTAAAGTTTATGGCCTTCATTTATTATTAAGCATTTATATATTGATCAAAGTTATTTAGCACTCGCTTATCAATAATGTTAATAGTTAATTTGTGATGGGGTTGTTTGTGTAATTTTGATGACATGTATAGCTGTTTAATATTTTTTATGAGTTCGATCAAATGATAAGCGTAAAAAATAAGAATATAAAATAATATAAACGATTTCAAGCCATAAATATGCGTATCAAACTTGTATATTCAATTAATTTCTTCTTCCAAAATTTGTTAGTCTCCCATGGGTTGAGATGTAGGTATGTTTGGCACACCTTTAAAATAGCATCTAGAGTAGAATATAACGTGTTGATCAAGTCAATATACTATTTAAGGTGTTTGACAAATATAATTAATAATAACGATAATCAATTAGAACTTATTATTTTGAGATATTTGAAAGACCAACATCTAGAGTAGCTACAATCGTATTAAAATTTATTTTTAAATATATCATCAAAATATTTTAATATTTACTACTATTTGTATGGTACACTTATTATTTTATACTATGTGATCATTTTATTATTTATTTTATTTTATTAACTTATAAATTATTTGGTCAATTATTTATTTATATTATTTATTAATATTAAAATAGTTAAAATAAAAATATGTTCTTAAATTTATGATGCATATATATTAATGAAAACTATTTAAATAATTGTTAGTGCCTTTTTAGTCATTTTATATTTATTAGTTGATTCAAACACTGTATTTGTCAAACACTTTTATTAAATTTACACTATTGCTAATCGCTAATATCTAATCGTTATTTGCTATTAACTGTTAGTACATGTCAAACAAAGCTGTAAAAGAACACAAATTATTGGGTGCTCCTTGTTTTGTAGCATTCAAATTCCGTATCATACCTTATCTTAATTTTCATCAATATATATATATATATATATATATATATATATATGATAAAGATAGTGCATCAATAATAAAAGTTCATTTCATATCACATTTTTATGTAGACTTATTGATACAAGCTTATGAGCGGAAATCCATATTAACATATTTAGTGGATTACGTTGTAATATAAAACGTCGCACATGCATTTTATATATCTTTAATCCTTCAAATCAAGCATATAATTTAATTATATTTCTTTATGAAGCACAAGTTAATTAATTGGTCATAGACCATGTACACTGAATAAATCAAAGTGAAGCAGTCAGATCCCATACTATCAAATCCATTCATAAAAAAATAAGAGAAAAAAATATGACCCCAAGTGTAATAATTGCATTGTACTACAATCAATAAAAAGATATAGTGCTTGTCCAACTGGTGTGATATAGAAATAATATAACAAGAATATTTTTTTTCTCAACATTTCTTCATTCCACTTTCAAATAAAATAATGCCAGCATATTATAGACAGAATATTTAATTTGGCTCACTAGCTTTAAAGGTAAATATTCACATTCTTTGAATAATACATATCAGTTACATGCCATTAATCGGGTAGGATAAGAATCAAAACCCTAGACATTCAACTTTACATATGGATTTATTTTAATGGACATGGAAAAAAGAAAGAAAGAAAATGATCAATGAGCGATGTAATCTTGTAGACTATTCCTAAATATTCATGTCACCTCATAAGCTAACATCAAGGGTCCAAAGCTGAAATAGCAAACACCACCAGCTGGTTAATGCTAATGATATTATTTTTATATTTATATCTTCAATATTCATCATGTGGGTTATTTAGCGACTTTGGATTCGAGTACTTTTAACATGCATGTGAAGTTTTGATTAACGAGCTAATTATATTGCTTATAAAAAAGTACTTACTTTTATTTATGTATTTAATAATGTCAATTACTTTGATGGGTGATGCCAATCCTGGTTAGTGACACCCATGCAATCCAAACTTAATCATGGAACATCCAATTAAGCCGACAAGGAAGGTTATATACAAATGAATACAAGCCACACACACAAAACACACTGAGTACCAAATTCTTGATTATAAAACACACGATCAAATTATTAATATTTTTTGATTGTTAAGTCTTTTTCACCGAAAATTTTTTTGGAACTCAAACTCGAGATAATTTTAAATAAAAAGATATTTATCATTCCATCCCGAACTTCGTTAATCTTGATCAGTTATTATTGAATCTTAATATATGCGCACATATTGGGCTCGGATATTGATCATGATTCATAAACTTTTACTGTAACATATTTAGAACCAAACTTTAATTTCTCATTCATGAAACCAAGGCTTCAATTTCACGCAAGATGCATCCATAAAATAAGACAAGTTTATTCATGATACCGAAAAAATATATTTTGAAAGTGACAACAAACGAAAAATAAATGGTGAAACGCATCATGGATGATGAATGTGGTGACCAAACATTGTATTACTGATCAAAGATGAAGTATTTGGATTAATCAAATGCACATACGAACCGAATATTCGAATACTTAGTCTTAGCTATTAATGTACATCTGAACCTTATACATTACATATGTGATTAAATAAATTAGGAGTAGGTTTCGTTAAGAAAGACAAAGTTATTTGATGACCATAGAACGTAGTGGACATTTGCGTTTGTCTAATGTTGTCTAAAATTTATTTTCTACCTCCTCGATTTGGAATTTAATTCGTGTGATAATTGATTATGGTTTCACTTTTCTATTTAGTTAAAATTCTATATTTCTACATGTTTAGAAATTTGATTGATCTATTATATGACATTTGTGACTTTTTAAGTGGTGTAAAGTTGAGAATTCTAGTGATTACATACAGGGATAAGATGTGTAAAATTAGATATGCTATCAATCTAAAATCTTAAACCGATAAAAAAAATTATATTTATATTTTTAACAACGAGAATACACGTAAATTGATTTTTAGTCCATCCATCAACGAGTCTTTCAAAAGTTAAAATTTCATACATTTATTATGTTTTCTTTTGTGTGTTTTGCTCTACACCTGGTGATGATGGCTTATACATACAATTAGTAGACTATCCGAACTACACGTATAGTGTAAGTTTGCCATGCACTCTCATATTATTAATGCACAAGATTTTCATATTATTCATGCTTCGTAAAGATACAAAATAGATTTTAATCATCAAATACTTAATCAATGATAAATCTTAAAATTGATAAAAAAATAATGACCTATCAACTAATTATGTATTAGAGGAATAGGATGAGCTTTGTATTCCTATAAAGTATAAAAGTATTAAGTGCTTTGCAAATGCATTATATATATAATACAAGTGAACGATGACTCAGCGAAATCTAATTAAGTATTGTGTAGGAGTTGTGGAAGCATTTGTAGGACAAATGTAAATTACTGATATTAATAACAATACAATGAGAGTTTGATGCTGATGCAAGTCCACTTCCATCAATATTGATGGTCTTGTAGGACAAGGAAAGCCACCACATTGAAGCTTCCACCCACCCTTGGATCATATTGCACCTATTCTTTTTTTTTCTTGGGTGGAAATTTTATACCTATTCTTGGCTTAATAAAAAAAATGTTCCACTTCCACCATCACAATATACAAAAGAGCACAAAAAAGACAGAGAAAATCATGATTAGAAAAAAAAGAGAAGATAATTATGAAGCAAATAAAATGGAATCTTCCCTCTTGATTCTTAGCATATGTCTCTGCACCATGATCTCCAAAAAAAATCCGATGTAGTTAATAAAAAAATAAAATAATTTTATAAACACAAATTGATTCCATATAAGTAAGTAAAACAAATAAGAAATACACGTATGATGTTTTTTTCAGGATTATCATTACATTGACATACTTTGTAATTTAATAAAGAAATAAATAAATGCATATTTAATTAACTGTCCCCTGCTCTCGTAGCTTGTCCCTATGTTTTGTCACAGAGAAAAAAAATGTGTTAAAACCCATCACTACTTGTAGTCAAATGATCAGCTCGCCGCCCAATTTGGACTCCACGAGCTCCTCCTCTATTTTAATGACCACTAAAGAAATATAAATAGTTTTAAAATATATCTACTTTAGGAGGAAAGAGAGGATGATGACAATGATCAACTTGCTATTTTTTTCTGTCATTTCTAGTCATTTGGATTTCTTAATAAAGTGTGCTACATTCAGCTTAAAATATTAAAAGGACTATATATTTCAATTTTTTATATTTTTTTTTGTGTGAAAAGTCAATTAAGTTGGAGTTTAAAAATTATTAGCGTATAATTAATTCAATTTAAGAGCACAATTTCAATCATTTAAGTTATATTTATAATTTAACTCAAAAGTTCTATCTTTTAAGTTATATTTATAATTTAATTCTTCCTTGAATTAAGAATTGTTTTGGACTATAAGCACAGTTTGATGAGCTAACTATATTTAGATTAAGAAGATGGTCATCTTTATATCCTTAAAATGCATATGAACCGTTGGCTAAAATATCAACGCTACTACGTATGCATCATTTGACATGTCTTAGTTAAGAAATTAAGATGAGTATTGACTAGAACAATATCATTGTCCATTAACTTGAATCTAGTAAATACAAATACATGTTTAACGTAAATCATAATATTTAATTAAATCATAGCGTAAAATTAATGTTGCAATTTCTTCTTCTCATAAACTACATATCTTTTCCCCAAACCTTTAAATAAAGACGTCAATTAATGGGTCATACGATCACGATTATAAAATTCAGCTCAACTTGGTCGGATCAATTGGATATTGACAAATTAAATTATGAGTTGACTTAAATTTAATCTCGATCCAATAAATTTAGTCGACTTAATCGTCGAGTAAAATATTCTCAAAAAATATCTTATCTTTATTTATATGACCAAAAATATTAAATAAAATATGATATCTGATATGTCAAGTAAAATGTAATCAATTTATAAATTATCATTTTATATTTTTATGTTAAAAAATATTAGATCATTTTATCTATGTTAGCGTATTTGATTTTGATATAAAATTGTTACTTTTTATATAATTTATGTATTATCATATATCTATTTACTGCACATTCTATTATTTTATATTATATTATTATTGATCAATTCAATTATCCTTATTTTTTAATGAGTTTGATACAAAGAACGAAAAGATTAAAAATTAAAAAGGAATCGAATCGTTCGCTGTCGAGTCCAACATAGACCGTCGGATCCGTCGGTCCCTGTCATCGAGACCGTCGAAATCACGATTGAGGTCTCCATCGTTACTTAACAAGTTTCCCGTTCCGTCCAATGGCCTTGTTGCAGTGAATAATTAAAGCCGGGTCAACGTTAGATATTGACCGACGGTGTACGTGGAGATTCGTGCGAGTAAGATATATGCACCATCCGACGGTGTACGTTAGATATCTACAACGTTACGGGTTGAGACCGTGTAGGGTCTCAATGAGACAAAAGCATAAAAAAATAAATAACAGTGACATATGTTATAAAAAAAGGTCTAAAAGTTAGTATTATAAAACTTCCAAATGGCGATAAAATTATAAATCTTATGTATCACTTCATTTGTATCGTTTGACTGCCTGCTAAAATGCAATATTCGTTATCATGTTTAATGTACCATATGGGGAAAATGTAATTTAATAAAAGATAAAAGTTGAAAAGACGGAAAAAATAAATAAGATCATCGTATGAATTTATAAACTGTTCATACTGATCTTAAATATATATTTAAAAAATTATTTTCTAAACATATTTTATTTTTAAAAGAAATTATATTATATTAGAATGTGTGTACGATACATATATTTATATGAAGATTTGAGTTTCATGTGCTTAAATAAAAAAAACTTATGAAGAAACAAAATTAGGTAATATAAATAAATAAATAAATAAAAATGGAAATGGTGCTTTTGGCCACCAGTCTCTCCCTCTTTCTTCCGACGCCTTCTCTTCTTCGTTTGCTTTGCTTCGCTTCTCATTTTTCCAGTTCCTCGGAGCCCTTTCTGCTTCGGATTGCGCTTCGTGTCATCGTCTCCGGTGATCTCTCGCGGTCACCCTGAGAGTTCTATAGGTCTGGGCGAGGCGAATTCGCGCGAAAAATCGCTTCTCGACGAGCTCAGTTTTGTATATAAGCGCCGGAAATCTGAGATTTTCTGAAGGTTCAGTACTTGATCCGGCGCAAATTTCGACTCTTTTGGCGGGTTTCAGGTGCTTTTGGACTGGGAATTCGGTTTGAAACCAAGAGGTCAGTGCGGATTTGGTGGTTTCGTTTTTTTTAATTCTCGAGAACTATCGCTCCTCTGTGGTTCGTTTCTACTGTTCCTGGATTCCTTTGAAGAGTTACGGATCGAGGTTTTTTTAGGCTTTCGAATTAGCAGGACTTGGAATTGTCGAAGTTTCCATTGTTTGGAGGGTTTTAGCTGCTGCCCTTTTGTGCTGCAAATTGAACAATCCTCGCTTCTTTCTAGCTGGATTTGCTTGTCTCTGCCGCTTCTGGAGGCGATTCGGCTGAAGTTTCATTGGCAATCTGCAGCTCCCTAAAAGATAAATTTTGTTAGAAAAAGAAGGAAAAAAATGGAGCTTTTGCCGTTCTTCTCTTCAGATCTGTGGTTTGGCAGGAGAATTCGCACTAAAGGCTGAGCCTTTGCGTTGTGCCGCGCTCGGTGAACGCGGAAGCGGTGGAAAAGGGGCACCTTTCTACTTCCGCGGCAGTTAAAGATTCCAAGAACCCCGTCGTCCGTTTCTACGCACCGGGAGGAGGTGGAGAGGGAGGTGGATGAGGCGTTTCTAGGGTTTCTTTTTCGTGGGTGGTGGTAGAAGACTTCGAGTGGTGGCAGTGAGGGATCTGTCTTAGGGGCGTGCAGTTGCTATCTATCTAATATCACTAGGCTCTTTTGGCTTTATTTTGGGGTACATGGTTCTGTTGGCTTTTTTCTAGGGGAGGGCGGATGTTGTAGGCGATTTTGGAGGTGGTGCCTTGAGTTAATGCTTTGATCAGTGGAGTCTGTTTACTTTATGACTAGCATACAAGGTGGTCTGAGAGGCTTATAAGAACAAACAGATCTTATCTTCTCTGATTCCTTTCTTCTGATCTTTTTCGCCGAAAAAAGATTTGGAGTCATGGGATAACACAGGAGAGAAGGTGGTGCTGACTGTCTGACGCTGGTTTTCTTCTGCAAAGTTTGGTGACTCTCGCTGAATTTGGTGTTGAGGAATTCGGCTTGTTCTCTCATGGCAATGATGCCGCCACCGAATGGTTCAGTGGGTTCAGGTTAGATTCTGATATGATATTGGTCGTTTTGGGTTGTGATTTTGTTTTTTCATGTCATGAGTTAACTGGCTCTCTTATTACTTTTCTTTATTCCATATTTCCTTAATTGTGGAGTCTCTTTTAAGTTTCTAGACATGTTCCCTCTTTGCTTTCTGATTTCATCAGCTTCTATATGCTTGTTTTGATCCTGTTTTGCGTTTAATCAGATAAATCTATGTTATTAGCAGGAGTGGCATCCTTTTGTTTAGTGAGCTGATTGAACTTAGCATTGGCTATTGGCCAGCTTGAAATCCAGGAGATTTGAGCTTACATTTATTTATTTGAAATGTGCTTACAGACTTCCTGATACCTTTCCGTTCTTTTCTTTCTCCTTATTCTAGAGAAGTGGTTCTGTTGATCTTCTAAATGACATAATGTTTTAAGTCTCATTTCTTATCTACACTTGATATCAAAAGAGATGCATATCATGTGATTCATCAGATTTTCGCTGGATTTCTTCTTTTCTTCTTTAGTTCTTGAAAACAAACATTTCTGAAGTATACTCTTTTACTAGAAATCCTTTGCATTCAAGGTTACTGGTTCTTAATCAACATGACATATACCGAGTTTATCATGATAAATTCTGAAATTCTGTGGGTTCTGAGTAACATGATATTTGTTGCTATACTTTTCAGGACCCTCTGGTGATATCCTGTACAAGGAATTATGGCATGCCTGTGCAGGTCCTCTGGTTACTGTGCCTCGTGAAGGGGAACGAGTCTATTACTTTCCTCAAGGTCACATGGAACAGGTACTATTTAGGTCTTCATACATTAATTAACCTACTTTTCTTTTCAGTTTCATCATGATGAGCCATTAGCTTACACGTATGAATGCTCTTTTGTATCAGTTCATTTTCTTGCTTTGTGAAAGCTTATGAAACATTGTCATAAGTTCTGCTTCTTTTTTGTTAATTTCATTGCTGTTGAATGTTTTGTGGATATCATGGATAGTTTAAGAAAGTTCTTTCCTGCAATGGGCATGCAATATTGTGCATATTTTCTTTAAGTAATTGAAGTCATATGCTTGTCCTCTCTCTCTCTATTTTCTTGTAGCTTGAAGCATCAACAAACCAAGGGCTTGAACAACAGGTGCCTATGTTCAACTTGCCATCAAAGATTTTATGCAAGGTTGTCCATGTTCACCTGCGAGTAAGTTCATTCCCATTGTCTTTCACTAATTTGTGCCATTGCTTTTGAAGATAGAGCCTAAGTCAACGATGATAATTTTTCTTTGACATATTTTTCTATTACAGGCTGAATCAGATACCGATGAAGTTTATGCACAGATTACAATGCTACCTGAACCAAATGTATGTTTCATGTCTTAATTTCCTTATGAATTTATTTAAATAACCTAGTTAATTGGACGTCAACCTTGCATGATACAAATCAGATGCTCTTTTCTTATCCAAGTTAGAATTGATCTACCAATATTTGTTGTGCATCTCTGTTCTCTGCTTGCTAATATCTCTATTCCTTCAAGTGTCATTGACTCTAACAACTGCAGCTTAACACAATGGTTTAGTTTCTCTTTCCTACTTGGAGCACATAAATTCAACATAGGCGTACTGACATTTTTCATCTTTGTTGATGATGATTTGTATTTTTATCTATGGTTTGATTCCTTCTACTTGATGACTAGTTCTTTTCTAACTTAACTTCACCTGTTAACCTATTACTGTAAAAGGAAACTGGCCCACTTGTCTCGGGTTTCTTTTCCTATAATTGTGCATTTCTTTTTGTATTGACATGGTTTTTGTCACAGCAAGATGACCTAACTACCCCAGATTCTCCACTACCTGAACCTGAGAGGTGTGCAGTCCATTCCTTCTGTAAGACTCTAACTGCTTCCGACACAAGCACCCATGGGGGGTTTTCTGTTCTTAGGAGACATGCAGATGAATGCCTTCCACCTTTGGTTAGTTGCTATTTTAACTATTAGTTTATTACAAGAAAATTTGAAAAGTAAGTACTGCTTTTCTTCATATGTAACTTTACTCCCATATCCTTGTCTTCTTTGTAGGATATGTCCCAAAATCCGCCTTGGCAAGAATTAGTTGCTAAGGATCTTCATGGGAATGAATGGCATTTCCGTCACATTTTCCGAGGTGTATATTAATTTCAGTATCATAAGCCTTATATTGCTTTCTTAGACTGGAAATGTGATTTTTTTATTTTCCAATTTAATGATATGGTTATGACCGAGAGCTTATCTCAACATGTTGAGATATTATGCATCAGAGAATTATTCAAAAGCAAAGCCTAGGGTTGTTCAAGTAACCATTTTACTTCTTACCTCATTTTGCACATGCATTTATTTGAAGGGCAGGGGAGGTTGTGAGCATTTCCACATGGGTAGCCTTTTATCTATTTTATATAAATAATAATACTGGATGATTACACTACCTGGTAATCATTTTTTATCTAAAAAAAAGAATTTTAATGGAGCCTTAGATTACCTTTATGGCGTTCAAGGAAAAATGTTATGTCCAGAGGTCAGAGCCACCTATATTTGTAGATTTATCTATCATGCTTCTATGATTTGCTTGGGTTGATATTGTAAAGCATTTTGCAAGCTTTAGTATCATCTGAGAAAGTGGTAAAAAAAGTAAGGTTTATTTTTCAATAAGGGCTTAAACAATGAATTATGACTCTATCAATCTGCTGTTACAGAAAAAATAATTATCTGGTTGTCCTTTGCATTTTCAGGGCAACCTCGGCGCCATCTTCTCACAACTGGTTGGAGTGTATTTGTCAGCTTGAAGAGATTGGTTGCTGGTGATGCATTCATATTTCTGAGGTTAGGAAATGTTTTATTTTGTTGTGATGAATACATCAACTTCATTGCTTCCAACAAATTGTGCTTCTTGTGCAGGTTGATTTGTTGCATTTTTCATTTATATGCAAATAATTATTTAATTTGTGATACATGACAGAGGTGAGAATGGTGAGCTACGAGTAGGTGTAAGGAGGCTTATGAGACAACTAAATAACATGCCGTCATCTGTCATCTCAAGTCATAGCATGCATCTTGGAGTGCTAGCAACTGCGTCTCATGCCTTCACTACTGGAACTCTTTTTTCAGTTTTCTACAAGCCCAGGTATGATTATTTCTTCAAGTTTCTTCATTGTGATATATGCATTATTTATATGCACATGCATGCTGGTGTCATGACATACATGCACACATCATGAATAATTGTCAATTAGGGAATGCAATTACCTAAAGTGAAATAATAGGCCTTTTGGAAGTCTGTCTCAAAAAAAATAATAATAAGCTTTGGAAGAATGCTATTCTTTGTCTACCAAATTTGTGTATATTCACTTTTAAGCTTTAGTTTCAGGGCTGCCCCTCAGAGAGAAAAGAACTTTCAGGGTGGACTATATACCTGTAATAAGACACATGTTCTTCTGTGCTTACATTTATAGATAATTATACTTTAGGCTTGTCTTTTCCATATTGAGCATGATAAGGCATGTGTGCAATATGTGCATCCCAACTCTTTTTTTTTTCAATGGTGGCTGATTATAAATGTTATGTCTCAGGACAAGTAGATCGGAGTTTATCGTAAGTGTTAACAAGTACCTCGAGGCAAAGAATCACAAATTGTCTGTCGGGATGAGGTTTAAGATGAGATTTGAAGGTGATGAGGCTCCAGAAAGAAGGTATTGTTTTATGACTTGTTAAAGATCTTTGTAGTGCATGTGATTTTAGAGCAAATTTTTATTTTTTACGTTTACAGGTTCAGTGGTACAATAATTGGTATTGGAGACACAAAACCATCCCAATGGACAGGTTCAGAATGGAGATCCTTAAAGGTTGACTGTCACCTTCAATCAGTATTCTTCAAATGTGCATTCAGTATCTTGTTATCTTCCCAAATCTAGTTAGAATGACAAGTATCTTTTTGTCCAGGTTCAATGGGATGAACCATCATCAATTCCTCGCCCGGATCGAGTTTCACCATGGGAATTGGAACCAATTGTAGCGGTTACTCCTCCAACATCTCAACCAACACAAAGAAACAAACGAGCACGGCCACTAGCTTCACCTACTTTAGTAATTCCAGATCTTCCTCCAATCTTTGGTATGGATTTTAGAGATCTCCTTTATCGAGAATTTCATGATGACTTATCTGTTAACTACTTTATGCTAATAGTCTTAGTCTGACAGCTAGGTTTAGGTTGGCACAGTATGTACTTTTCCATGCATGTGCCTTGACAAGTCGGAAAAAGTTCGTGTATAAGGATGATGCAGCTACTTATTTGTTGAGATAGTTGCATCAAATTATTTTGGCGATGCACAATCCATAAATGTGTTACTATTTAGATTTTTCATATACTTTGACCAAATTTTATTTGCAGTATCATATTTCCTTCCTGTTGCAGGTTCATGGAAATCCCCTATGGAATCTTCGCAGACGGTGTCATTCTCTGTGTCACAGCAAGGTAAAGATGTATATCGGTCGCCTAACATGACATCACTGTTCTCATTGGCGCCAAAGCCTGTCTCCACTGTTTATACAAATAATGATCCCTCAGCAGTCATCCATAGCCCAACGTACTGGTCACTGAGGAGTGACACTCAAACAGATTCCTTCTCCGTGAGCATCAATAGAGAACCTTGTGAAAGGAAGCAGGAAACTAATACAGGTTGCAGGCTATTTGGCATACAGCTGGTTGAGAGTTCCTCCGCAGAAGAACTGTCATCTGTGGCTACCATTTCTGTTGCTGGAGAGGACAAACCTTCAATATCATTGAATGCTGAATCTGATCAGCAATCTCAGCTGCCAAATGCTCCTGCTATCAGCAGTGAGCCTGAGAAGTCATCCTTTAAGTCACCCCAAGAGGCTCATAATCGGCAACTGCGGAGCTGTACCAAGGTCTTTTGGACAGTTTTTCTCTTTATATTTCCTGTCTTTGGCAACTTTGCTCGTCAGTATGTCTCAACCATACATGCAATTTGTTCCTTTCCCGTAGGTCCATATGCAAGGGATGGCAGTTGGGAGGGCAGTGGATTTGACAAGGCTGTATGGATATGATGAGCTTCTAAGCAAGCTGGAAGAAATGTTTAGCATCCAAGGGGAACTCACTAGTGCTTCTAAAAAGTGGGAGGTCGCCTACACTGATGATGAGGATGACATGATGTTGGTCGGCGATGACCCATGGCAGTAATGCTCTAAACCCTTATCATAAAACTAAACAATTATCGTTGTCTCATGTTAATTATCAACTTTGATTCAGTTACATGGTCATTTAAATGATTTATACTTGCTTGCAGTGAGTTTTGCAATATGGCAAAAAAGATATATATCTATACATGTGAGGAGGCAAAGAAGCTGTCGCCCAAGATTAAGCTTCCAGTGATTGGTGAGGTTGTCAATTCTGGATCCATGAAGGTTGTGCAGGACACAAAGGTTATCCGAAACAGACCCGATGACCAGGTCCCTGCTGCTGATGAGGATTGCTGACCGTTCATTTCTTCTTTCCTAGGAAAGAGTAGAGAATTTGTGATGCTTTGCATTTCTCTCTCTCTTAAGAGGCTAAACCTTGTCCAAAAGTGACCACGATCCAGTTTTTACTGTCTAGGTTGTCATGCTTGCTTCAAAGAAGACAGATAAGTCTCCCATTCTTTATATGGTCCTTTCTGTTAGGCTTCTGCAAACAACCCACGTGAAAGTGTGGCAACTCTAGTGTCCCATGAGGAGATGAGATCTTGTCTGATGTTGGTGGTGAAAGTCAAATTGCATTAGAACATAGTTCAAGGTGATGAAATCACCAGTTCCTTGTGTTTCTCCCTTTCTTTTTTTCCTTTTTGTTTCTCTGACCAGTATATAGCCTGTATATCTGTAGCACACGCGTTTATGTCCTTGTCCAATGCTTTTTTTTTCAAAGTCGCTTTAACTGTGGCTTCTTTGTTTCCTTTTCTGCTCCTGCTGTCATTAACCCAGCCATGTACGTAATTGATGCTGTTTGCTCATCTGTGGTAATGTGGGGCCTTTTCATTTCCTTGATAAATATCAACTTTGTCTTCTTCCTTAGGCTTTTGATTGCTTCATTGAGATTACTGCCATGGACATTAATGTGGTGGATGACCACTGAGACCTTTACTCGAGGATGGGTGCCAATGCACAGTAGTCATATTCAGATCACTTCTACAGGTCAGACAGAAGGATAATTTTTGAAGGGTGACATAAAAGAAGCAAAACATGAAGTAGAAATGACCATAATAATTGCCAAGTATCTTTCATATTGGTGTCGATCTATCTTTTTTTTGTAAAAAGTAGAACTCCATCTGGCTTACAGGATTACTAGCATCCGTTCGGTGTTCAAATCAGTGCGGCGAAAGTAAATTCTGCTGGTCAAATTGATTACTCTGGAGGTTCGAATTCGGAACTGCTAATTTTCTCATCCTTCAATCTCGAGGCATAGACCTGCTAATAGATCTATTTTTTCTGTTTTGTGGTTGTCTTTTTTGCTAGCATAGTGGATGAGAATGATACTTTGTCTGCTAAAGGCTTCTTATTGCCATTGCTAGAAAAATAGCTAACGATGGTTTGAAGGTATGGCGTATGTGCACCCGGGACATGTGTGAGTGTGTGTGTGTGTGTGTGAGAGAGAGAGAGAGAGAGAGAGAGAGAGGTAGGTATGTGCACCCGTGCTCCTGAGCTATGTCGATCTTTACAAGCAAAAATACAAATTTAACAATAACGAAGAAAAACATGCACACACGTGATTCTTAATGTAGATGATGACATGATGTTCGATATTCAAACGTTAACATTAGAATGTGATAATGAGATGCATTTCGAGGGCTTATATAGCATTGACTTCGTTTTTTGGAGGGAGGTATTAATTTATTGCAAAAATGAATGCAGTAAGTAAGCAATTTATAAGAATAACAAATGCACAAACTTCATTAAAGAAAGAATAAATCCATGAACAGGAAATGAGGTTATCTAAATCAAATCATTGATGACTTCACCATCCAAAGAGTGCATTTGATAGATGTCATGACTAAAGCCTTCGATATTTCAAGTATTATTTAATTAAGTGCATCTTTCATGCATCAGAACTTCCTATCGAAGGATCTTTAAATATAAACTTCTTTCATGAAACAAGTTCAAATTGAACCAAGAAAAAATGGTAGCATAGAGCTTTATATATTACACCAAGCAATCAAGAATACATTTCCTCATGGAATGTTAAAGGAAGAACAAAAGCCAAAGAATATGTATACAGAAGATGTTAGATGGTGAGCAGCTCAGGGAAGCAGCTGGCACGAATATGTATACAATATGTTAGAAAGGTTTGAGCAGTTCAGGAAGGCAGATTGTGCGACTTCTCTCTTCGAGCTCTGGCTACTAATCTCCTATTTTAAGTTTGACCTCAGCATGAGGATAGAGTTGTTTTGTCGGGCTGGAAGCTACAATGCTCGGCCTCCGAACAAGAAACTTGAAGCATGGAATGAAGACTACATAGAGGATGCCGAGTATGAAAGGCGCGGCGATTATCCAGCCGAACAACTGTGAAAACATGTCTACTTAGATTACGCTAAGTCATGAACTCATGATAAACAAATCTTAAATCTTTCCAGGACACGACAAGTAAAAAGAGAGGATTATGACTGACCGCATGGAGTAAACTGACAAGAACTTCTCTTGAGGCTTGTCCAGTAACTACCTTATGCAGTACATCAGACGACAATGCAAAATGAGGACCGCCGGTCATGAGTTCACCTAAGCGCAGGAATGGTATCACTAAGCTGTGAACAAAGTGAAAGTCAAACAATAAGGGCCTGTTTAGAAATTTTGTAATTTTTTCGACGTTTTAAAAAACTATAATAAGACACTTTTTCAAAAAAGCCCAAAGCCCATCAAGATGAATAAAGCACATAGGCATTATATAGTTAAAAGGTACTTAAATAGAATAACAACCAAGTCTCTTAATGAACTACAAAGAAAGAACAACCAACAAATATTAAATGTTAGCTTCTTTTTTTCTTCTTCATACAAAAGGTCAATGCATGTGAAAAGGATATAACTGTTAGTATTACATGCCCAATTCACAGGGCAAACATAATTAATAGATCAAACCAGTATGAACTTTTCTTCGAAAGACAATATACCTCAATTCAATTGGAGTTGCAACAAAGTTGGCAAGCATTACGGTTGGAGCATGGCAACGACTTCCCAGTAATCCAATAGCCAAACCACAAAGAAAAACTGTGGTTCCTGGAAAGAAACAATGAACCAACTTAAATTCAATGTGCAGGAATTTCAGTGTGATTTACCTCCACACTTTCACCACTCAATTTGTAGTCTTTCTATCATATGATTTTATTTTCCAGAGTTCAAAGATAAGGCAACACTTAAAAACGTCAGCATACATAAAGATACAAATGTCCAGTTATTCTTCAGTAAGAAAATGGAACAAACTGTTTTCTTCAGAGAGAAAAGTTGTATTTGCTAAATTCATGTGACAGATTCACATTTTTTTTTGTTATTCTGAAGGCGTGAAACTGAAAGTTGCATTATTAAATGAACTATGCACCAATACACTTGTATTCCATACTAGAGCTTCTATAGATTACCGGAGAAAGACATCTGTTAAAAACATAGACATGTAAACATTAAAAAAGATGCCTTCAATTGGAAGTTGCAGCTATTAGGCATATGCCAACTTATCTAATGCACTTGGTGAGGTTTTGGAAACATCCTGACTAGTCACATAAGAATGTTATTCCGCTTATGAATTTGGAGCATTTCTTTTTTCAATTTGATTTTTACTGTTCTCGTCCTAACGTCAGCATTGCACCTGACTGACTGGCTATACCAACGGAATGTCACACGGAAAAAGGATCACACTTTTGCTGTAGTAGATAATTATATGATGAAAGTTTCAGGAAAAAAGTGTAAACCAAGAGTAAAGCCACTTTGACAATTCCTACACGTAGTCTGCATTGGTGAAGATTTTGATTTTGTAATCTTGTTAGGTGAAAACTTCTGACAGCATCAGATACAAACATTTGCCCTACATGACTAACATTAGATGTCCAAATAATGGATTTAATCATTCTTCTAGTCCACTGAGAAAAGCTGAAGTCCAAGTGGGAAAACAAAAGCTACATTTGAATGTTGACTGACTTCTGGCCACAATGTGTTTCACGTTCCATAGTTGGTAATCAAGCGATTAAAACCTAATTTGGAGTAGATTGCAAAGACCAGACATCACTGACGCTCAAATGATCACTAACAGTCATGCTCAATCAGGCTAGTCTTTCTCTTAGGCCTGGAGAGCAAAAATGAATCGACTCTTTCAATGGAGAATCAATTCTTATGTACATTCATATGAACATGATGCACAAGGACATAGCATCAGCATAATGTACTCACTATGTTCAAATAAAGAATTATAGGAACCACTAGAACATAAAAAGAGGGAACTCCACTAATTCAAAATCCTTCTGCCAGGACAGATTACACTGTCTTACCACATATCGGAAATACTCCTAGCACCACACCTAGAGCTGTAGAAAATGCCAGTTGCTTCGGTTCTGCACCTCTGCAAAAGAATTGGAAAAAGCAAAACGAGTGACGTGTATGCATAAACTACTGTTGACACAACTTCAAGTTGAAAAGAAGAGATAAAAATTATATGTCGATCCTGAATCAAAACCATTCTTTCTATCTAGAAATTTGGCGACAACTAGCACCAGTACTCCGGCGACAAAATGGACAGTGCAATACAACAAAAGATTCAAATTAATCTTGGTCCCATATTCTATAATTGCAGATCTCCAGCAAATAAGATATCCAAAATATCCTTTAAATTTAAAGTGCAACATCAGCACAATGAACAGCAGGAAAGAGAATAAAATCAAACAATTGAATGAAAAATGAAGATCAGCATGTCAGTGTTAGAAATTTTAGAATGCATGATAAATATGCTAAACGCAAATCTCAACCTTGCTAAAGTAATGGAGACTATAAAAATGATAAACTAAAATACAATTGAAAAGTATATGAATTTAATCATCTTAAAAATTCATGCTCTCCATTTGGTAACACTTGGATTCCAAAACTAAAGAAACAGAAAATTTTTGAAAAAGTGAGTAATGGATCGTAAACAAGACTACTAGGGAGCAAATTTGACAATGAAATGCAACTTAAAACGATCTATTTTAACAGAAATGATAAAACGAAAATAAGAGGAATCAATTCATTGGCTGCAGGGCATAAATTGATGCAGGTTAAAATTCAGCTTCCCCATTGACACTTGAAATACTCACGTTTCAATCAAAGAAACATGTCCAGTAACTTTTTCAGAGCGAGCTGATAGAAAGGATAAAATTTGTTCAGCCGTTTCATCAAATTACAACAAACATAGCAAGATATAATTTTGCCAGATAATTCAAGTTTAACTAAATTGCTAGAAAGAAAGAGATACGAACTTAGGTTTAGAAAGATTCAAAATTTTCAAATTTTTGCACTGAATCCGCGCATTCCAAATGAAGAAACAGATTGAATGCAAAAGATAATGAATTGCAAGAACAGGAACGGAAGGAGAAAATTTCATCAGAAAACGTACCTCTTAATGATCTGTTTCAGGGGATCAACGACCTTTCTGTTGATCCATTCCACCAAACCGAATCCCCAGATTGACATTTTGCAAACAAAAAACCTGGATTTTTGCTTAATTGGCGCAGAGGAAGAGATATTTTCTTTGAATTTGGATTGCGCGATAGTAATAAGACCTCGGATTGCCGATTAACTCTTCCAACTTTTCATTCGAACATGAAGAACGATTACAAAGTTAGATCCTTTTCGATCGAGAACCAATGTTGTCTGATCTTGAGAGAGGAATTGGGGGTTTTGTTTCAGGCCTCTTTTGGTCTCACTTCTATTTTTCTCTCGCCTCTATCGAATTGGCCATATAACTCCCTCCGATCTACCCGTTATTGTGTCAAATTCTAATGTCTTCCAACTTTTTTTACTTTTTTTCTTTAAAGTTTATGCAATTACCTTTTTTTCACGTTTACGTTCGTATATAAAAAATTCTCAGAAAAATAAAAAACTATATTCTTTCCTCATATCACTGTTTACCCTATTTTATAAAAAATATTTTCTATTTTTAAGGAAAAATAGTAAAGAGATGTACCTATAAAATCCTCTCTTAGTTCATAAAATTATATCGTAAATTTTAAAAAATATGTATATTCTAAAATAAATGATTAATATTTAATATGATACTGACCCCGAATAATTTTATTATTTGATATAAAAATATATAAATTATCACTATTTTAATTTATTCTTTTTTAATTTTTTCGTAAATATTAAATTAAATTGTTTTTTTAATATTTTTTTTTAAAATAGTCTAATATAACATTTTTTTAAAAGAGAAAAAAGATTATATCCACCTAATGGGTAAGATATGTATTGCAACGTTAGCTAATAAGATAGTAGATAGCATCTTCATTATTTTCTTTTTATTATATATAAAATAATCTTGTAAACTCACGTAGGTCCATATAAAAGTTTATGAATTTTATAATCAGAATTTTAGAATTTATATCCATATAAAATTTTATGTTATTTAATTCATTTTACAAATTTAAACCTAAAAAAGTCTACTCTAAAGTTTAACAAACCTCAAAAGCGAACAAATTTATCAAAATTAATAAAATATTAAGCGATGATAAAATTTTGAATGAAATTGATTAGTGGTTGGAATAACTTGGTGGGTTGCATTATCAATTCAGAAAGTAAAATGATTTTAACTTGGTAGCACTTTATACTAGGTATGCATAAATTTCAACTTCTCAATAAATTTAATAGTTTTTTCACTAGTTATATTAAACCCAAGTAAATGTACGAAGTTACTTCCTTTATAATAGAAAACAAATAAGTTTGTATTCAATCGCCGAAAAAGAAATGAATTCACTTTGCATTATAGTAATGTCTTGCAAACAAAATTCTTACAGTTTCGGCATCAGGAAACAATGACATCTCATGGCTGCTTAAAATTCGATCTTTGCAGGGACTACAATGAAAACTTGTCTCCAAGATATACGCCGATCAAAAGGGATTTTGATTGCAAATTTCGGCCAAGGGACAATTAATTCAACCACAAGATCGAATTTGAATTTTTAAAAATATCAGATTTGGAAGAGCCACAATATTTCAATACCCGTGATCATCTAAAAGCAAGAATGAACGAGCATAATAGAAGCCAGAGCTGTTGAGCATGATCGTGCACAAAATGATATTTATGGGGCTAAAGCAACTTATCATGTAACATAAATCAATGATCGTGCCCCTAATATACTGCCTACCAATGTATCATCTGTCCCACTCCACCCAATAAGACAAAAAGGAGCTACCAGTCTCCACACTTCATTCCAGGCGAGGTTCCTTTTACATACCATTGCCCCATACCATACTTGTGCTCCAAACAAAAAGATGTACAAAAGCTCCCAACTCCAAAACATCAGCGGGTACCTTTCAATTATCAAAACACATTCAGGGTGCAGTTAGATGTTTTCCTTAACTGCCTGATCAATTTCTTCAATATGGGCGCACAAGATTTTCCACTGCGCACAAAGGATTTCAAGTTAATTTGAGATGTGACAAGCGTCTAAAACTCTTTCAAACACAATTTACGAGCTAGAAAAGGGTTTGTTTACCAAGTAAAGTATTTATGAACTAATAATTAACTTTTCATTGCTATTCTAGAAGCATATTTCAAATCATTATTGCTGCATATTTCATATCTTTATCTACAATAGGTAATACCATAACAGATCCATGCACTGTTCAAGTGAATGGTATCTTGAACGAAAGCATGAAGGGATGAACTAATATGAAAAGAAAAACATTTATGTACCTGATCCATGGGAAGCGAAATACCTGCATTCAAATAAACAAAATAACTTCATTTAGTAACTTATTAATGAATACCTGTAAGTCTGTAACAAGGCAAATTAAACGTTTACACAAACATCAAGAAGAGATCTTTTAACTTTCGAGTTTCCTGTGGAAGTTGTTTAGCAAAGCACAGCATGTTTTGATAAGAGGTTGATAGAGTAGGAGGGGGAAAAGTTAATGAAGGGGAAGGTAATGAAGGATAAAAAATAAAATCAAATTAGGGGTTGACAGAAAATTGGGTATTGGAGAGGAATTCACTCCTCTCCATTAAAATCATTAGCCAAACAAGGGGAATGGAGGGTTATTTTTCTCTTGCCCTTCTTTTACCCTCAGTTCAAACAAAGTGTTAAGTGATGCAAAAGTAATGCCAAACTCACATATCAATGATGTTTTGATGTCAGCAAAAACTATTATTCTTCTCCTATGATGCTCTAATCAAAGTCGTAACGAATTGCAGCCATTTAAATTCTTGAACCATAGACGAATTGACAGCTTACATTCAGTAATACAAGATACTATGATACAGAACAAGAGCAAGTAAGATGGGCAGACTATTTAAACGTCATGACCCTGACCATCTAACAATGCTCTGATTGTTAACATCATCAGAGGATTTTTGAGGGGATTAGGGCATATTATTCATATAGTAAAATAATGAAACAGGAAAAAAAAAATAGACATCTACGGTCAACAACTTTTCTTAACATCACGAAACTTTGTACAGAATGGAGGGTGCCTCACAATTGTAAAACCATGCTAGCATTGAAGTGACATTTTCTCATTCTGCAAACCCTTTTTGTTCAACTCTTTCATTTATTGTGGTTACTTTCCTCTTTTTTCATCCATCAAGCTAGTGCAGAGCTCAACCAGTTTCTTAGGCCTCAGTGTAGATATTCGATGGATTGAAAAGAAAAAAACCAACCAGAAAGGATATATCTCAACAAATAATTTCTCATGAAGCAAGTTAACCACATATTGAGCAATAAGAAACTCTGATGTACAATGCAAATCAGAAATCACACAAAATAATACAGAAAATAGCTTTCTTTCCAAATGAATAGCTCGAAAGCAAATGTCAAAATGAAGAAACCTTGCTAGAGCATGCAAATAAAACATTACAAAAGGTTTCATTTGTACTCTGTAAATAAAAAATGAACTGCAGCGACAAGATATGAACAAAACGCAAAGTTAGCAGCTACCACAAATAAATGATAAGTAATGGCATTTTTATCTCTGATAAGCAAATATTGAATGGTCCTCTATTATGTAGATTAGACAGTGAAATTTTGTGTTTTTCTCCCTATGAACTGAAACTGATGTGGCTCTCATGTACACTTCCAAAGATTTTTAATGAATAATACAAGTATGGCTGGATGATTAGAATTTTCCTTTAAAAAAAAAGCAAATATTGACACAATAAGAAGCAGGAATAACTACAACATGTGAATAGCAGAAAAAAAAATATGAAGGGTGAAATCAGAGCAAAAACAATTGTATCGTGGCAAGACAACATGACAATAAATAACATTTCCCTTTTCAAAAGGAACACGGCAATAGGTAGTAAAAGATATGCTACAACATGAAAAAATTACACAAAAAAATGTTATCCGACAGGATTAAGCATGAAGCAAACAAATGAAAGCAAAGAAAACCGGATAAGAATGCAGCAAGAAATAACCTTTTTTCCCAGGGAGTTGCTTGCCATCCTTCACGTAGAACTCCCTAATGTCGACGACGATCTTCCCCTGCCAGCTCCGGACCGAAACTCGACGATTCTTCGAAATCTGCAGCCGTGGGCATCAAAACAAAAGTTTCAAAGTTTATTCGATCGAAATCCAGAAAAAAAGGAGTTGCGCCAAAGTTCATAAATAAGGTTTCGGCCAAAAACCCCAACCAAAACCCTATTATATTCGTTTCCTTCGATCGAAATCCATGGAAAAATGTGCAAGCCAAAATATAGAACAAGGTTGTGACCGACTCGCCGACGACCACAGAGGTCAGCACAGCACACGGAACATGACCGAAATGAGCGGAAATTAAACAAGTAGGGTTTCGATTGGAGGGAGAAGGGAGTGGACCTCGCAGACGGTGATGTCGTTATCGTCGTTGGAGTCGCTTCTACCACCGGCGGGCTTCTTGGAACCACCAGCGCCACCTCGGTCCTCGTGGTCGTCGTCGCCGGCGCCGGCGTCGTGCTTCCTTTTCCAGCCTTTCTTCCACATTTTTACCTTTAAGTTTTTACGCCTCGTTAGTAGTTCGAACGAAGCAGTGGGAACCAAACTTTATATCAAGTTTTAATTTTTATCTTTTTAAGACTATTGCATTCACTTTTTATGGAGGTGTAGTTAATACGTATTATTTTATATTTTAAACAATTAAATTTAAATGATCTAAATTAAATTTCGTTTAAATCATAAAATTTTAAATTGATTTTATCATGATCATTAATATCAAATTTAATAATTCAAAATATAACAATATATATAATGTGAAATAATTCTATATTTTCGATCATATAAAAATGATATTAAGATTTTTAAAATGGCATTAAGAAAGTCCTTCAAATATTCGTATAATCGACCTATTATTTATGTGGGCTCTTTTTTTTACGATTAAAACTTATGTTTTCGTTAGAACCAAACTTCATATCAATTTAAAACTTTTTTTCTTAGAAAAATATACATAGTACAAGGGACCATTAATTTTTTTATTTATTTTTAAGAAAAAATATGTGATTTAAATTATATACAATGAAATTATTCTTCCAAAAATAATAATCATATATCAATTAATGGTCTTTAATAAAATGAAAAAATAGAATAGAGAAGAGAAGAAGGCAACAAAATAAAAGTGAAAAAGTGCTATGTAGATTTCTTAACAATTATTCGAATTATATTTTTAATGATTAGTAATTACATTTTTTAGTTTTTTTTACATTTAATTAGGAATCATTAAAATCAAAATTAATAGTTTAAATTACTGATAGAAAAACTTAATAAAATTATTAAATAGACTATCCAACTGTCCATGCCCCTAACAAAATAAAAGAACGTCATTGGTTCGGCCTTGGTGACTGAAAGCAAATAATCACGCGGCCCAGCAACCCATAGCTAATATATTGGTGATCATTATTATTCTATTTAAAATCCAAAAGTTAATATAAAAATAATAATTGTAGGTTTAGTGTCATTTTTATAGATATGAAACAAAAGGTAGCAAATGATATGTTTCCATTTTCTGTTTTTCTAGTAATTTCGAACCAAACATTTTTTTTGTTATTATTTTCTAAGAAATAGAAAATAAAATGGAAAATGACCACAACTTTGGTAGCCTGTTTCATGCAGTTACACATCATTGATACTTTGTAGGTGCGCAAAGCATATTTTAATTTTTTAATATAAAAATTAGTGATAAATTTAAGAAGTCATATTTTCTTATTATTTTTTAAGATGTATTATTAGTTTTATATTGAACAATTAAAATATGCTCAATATATCTAGTATGTGCATTAAACCACTTTATATGTTATTTTGTTAATCTGAGCTGTTTAAAGCGAATTGATGGACTATATTACTAAAATTCTTGAATTATTATTGAAATTTAATCCGACAACATATGTACATTAAAAACACGGTGTTATAAATAGTACCAACAATTAGAATTGTGAAAAACAAGAGTGTAACATCGCGTAGAACTTTATTTTTTTATATATTTTTTTGCATATTAAAATAAGGGTTTAATATAGGTGCTCCTTAATTAAGTAAGAAGCACCATGTTATCTACATCTTCAATCGTAAAATATTAATTCTACGATGGAGATTAAATTTTATTTCTCCTATATTTTTTTTTTCTCCTAAATCAATTTACCATATATTATGCATCATATGGTTAAAAATGTAGGTAGCATGGTGAGCACCTCCATTTTTTCTTTAAAATAATAGGTCTTATTTGCAGTGATCTATCTTTTGGTTCCTATTATATTTAAATTCAATTTTTGTTTTTGAAAACATTGTCTCTCTTTACATATCATATATCAACGAACTTCATCGTGAGTTTTGCGACTAAGTCCAAAAACTATAAATTTCAGTCATTAAAATTTATGGATGTAAGAATCCACGTTATAGTATTACGGTTGATAATGGCTTCAAACATAAATCAATTGAAAGTTTATTTATTTTTCATTTTTTATAATATGCTCTGTAGTTAAAGACACTTTTGTATACGAGAGTCTAGCTATAAAACAACCTAATGCATAAAAGGAGTTTATATTTTGAATTCCTTATGCGGTGATATAGTGCATGTTGTCAACACTAGATCTGATATAGTGCATGTTGTCAACACTTTTATAGACAACCCTAAAAAGGATCATTAGCAAGCAGTGATGCACATATTCGATATTTGAGAGGAACATCTGACATACATTTCATCTATAGAAGTGATATAGAGTGTTTGATTGTCGATTCTTCTAACTTGAATTATGTTGTAGATATAAATGAGAGAAGATCAATGACGAATTATGTTTTCACATTAGACAATTATTTATCAACTGAAAAACTATGCTACAACAATCGATTACATTATCAACTACAGAGGCACAATAAGCACTATCACAAAATGCTAAAAAGAATATCTTGCTAAAGAGCCTAATTGAATATCTTGAATTACATCAGGAGCATGTTATAATATTTCTATGACAGCTTGATTGTAATATACTTAATTAAGAATTAAGTGCATAATAAAAAATTAAACATCAATAGAATATCATTTCAATTATACTAAGAAGTGGATCAAAGTGAAAAAGGTTGGAATAGAAAATAACCCAATTGACATATTCACAAAGTCTATCATTATTTTAAGGTTCCAATATTATTCAGACTTACTTAATATTGATAGTTAAGGACCGATGGGTGACATGACAAATTATGAAAGACATATTTTTCATAGGATTCAAGTCAATATGGAAATTTTATATATTTTGAATTCTATTGCAGTTGAAAGTTCATCTGTTCTTCAATTATGTAACAACTCCATGGTTAAAAAGCGTTCTTTACCGAGGGTTGGAGGCAGAGTCCCATTGGGTTAGTATTTTAATTTTTTTATGATAGATATCTTATTTTTTTGAGAACTATTAAAAATTCTATCTTTAAAAAATATTTTATATTACGAGAGTGCATATATAAACTCCATAGTGTTGTGATTAGAAGTTAATTTGAATTATTCTTTTTATCTTTTTTAATCTCATCCATAATATTTTGATGGTTATTGAAGTCTAATTAATAATGAACCTTCTAATATCAGCAACAAGTGACATATCTATCAAATACTTCGAGCAGCACATGACACATGGCATGTGGCGTTCCGAAATTCCAATCCAAGGACAGAAAAACAAAAGAAGAAATAGCGATTACAAGGAAGAAAGAAAGTAAAAGAAGAGATGAGGTAGATGAGATAAAGAAAGGCTCGGAGAAGATTTTACAAGGAGGAGAGTAGGACCAATTATTAATGTATGGCCGTGGAAAATTGTGTTGTAGCCTACATAAACTACGTTGATATGAATTGCCAAGACATGGGTTCATTGGGTATACAATGAATCATCTTTTTGTTTGGCACACATTTTGAATGGTGCCCACAGCCTCTCTCAGTCCTCACAACCTTCCTTCTCTCCCCCACTTGATTAGGTCCACGTGAGTGGGAGGGTCGGATGGGTAAAAAAAATATTAATTGTCATTTGAATATATATATAAAAATAGAGCTTCAATTTGATTAAGCTTTAATCTTTTTGTTATCATTTAAACATTAAATTAATTAGATGATAATAATTTTAAATAACGGTGAGAATTTAGATCGAAAATATATAATTAAGAGATTTACATTCCCCTTTCTTGCAATTACTGAACTGTATAACAATTTGCAAGCACGCGATTACAACTTCCCGAGCTCTTTTTTTATCAAATTTCCTCTGTGAAGATTGTGTTCTTCAGATAGATAGATAGATAGATAGATAGATAGTGAAACGTTAACGTCATCTTTTAAAATTATTAAATATCAAGTGACAGAAGACATGCATTGACTTCTTTCTATTAATTTAAACTTTTGAGTAAAAATAGAATCCATCTAATTCAGGCCAAGTTGTTCTGAGTTCACTTATATTAATAAATATTTTTTTTGTCTTTTTAATGATTCTTGCTATGACTTGAATTGATCCAAATTATAAGAAAAAAAGCTTCTTTTTTTAAGGCGATAACTTATCTAATAGATTGTATGTTGTGTTCATAACTTGTTGAGATTATTTTATAAACTTTATTGCTTAGATATTGATTTCCCTCATTCAACATCTAGGGCCCTCCTCCTTCCGACCAAAAGAAAAATAAAAAAAAGAACATGTTGAAGATGTTGTCAACATTTGATTAAATTAATCAATATCTAACATATTAGAGAAAAGCAAGACATAAAAAATTATCATTTGGTCTCTCATCTGACATCACATTAGATATAATATTATTACCAATTTACCATGATCTCAACTTTAATTGTAACAATGAAATCTTTCAAGATAAAAAGATTTATAAATATCTAACTAAAATATTTTTTTAATACGTCCATTAACTATTAATTAATTAAAAGGATGATAACAACAATATTAATTATTGCTAACAAATTAACACCTCCATAACCACGACGACATTTAATAATCTAACATATATTAATAACACAATATATTATTCACAGCTTCGTGGGCGCCGCCGCGCGGCGTGTGCTGTGCGTCTGAACGAAGGCCTTCATCTCCTGCAACAGCTCTCTGCCCTCTTTGAGCTCCGGGAACACGTAGAAGGCATGGACGGCGGACGGGTACTCCACCAGCGCCGCCTCGCGCCCCCGAGCCTGCAGCCCCTCGCAGTACCTTCGCTGCCAGTCCTGTAGAGGGTCGAATCCCCCCACCACCACCATTGCCGGCGGGAACCCCTCCTCCAGCTCCGTCGCCCGGGGACCGAAGACGTTCGCCGCCTCGTGGTCCCTGTCCGCTTCCTCCGGCAGGAATGCGCGCCACAGCCAGTCCGTGCGCTCGACGGACACCAGCGGCGCCCCCACCAGCCGGAGCTCGGCCCCCGTCCGCTCCTCCCCGCCGAAGAACGGCTGGATGGAGACCAGACCCGCGAGGCGGAGAGTGCCGCCGCCATCTGCGGCGGCCGCGGCCGCCCATCTGCGTGCGACGTGGTGCGCGATGTTGGCCCCGGCGGAGTCGCCGGCGACGAAGCAGTTGGAAAGGTCCACGAGTTCGGACGCCTGCTTGTCGGCGGCCGCGAGGCCGCCGGACTCCAGGAAGCGGAGCACGTCCTCCCCGTCTTCGTAGGGCGCCGGGTGGCGGTGCTCCGGCGAGAGGCGATAGTTGACAGAGATCACGACGGCGGGGATCGCGAGGCAGATGCGGCGGCACACGATGTCGTAGCCCCGAGAGGCTGCCGACAGGTAGGCGAACCCGCCGCCGTGGAAGAAGACGACGACAGGCAGTCGCTGGACGTCGGCGGAGTCGGAGGCGGGGACGAAGAGCCGGAACCAGAGGTTACGGACGGGGTCGACAGGGACGTCGGCGGTGCGGACGCCCCGGACGGGCTTGGCGGACGCCGGGGCGAGGGGGTCGAAGAAACCCGAGATGCGGCGGTTGACGGTGCCGTTGGAGCGGCGGGACGCGTCGTTTAGGACCGAGATGATGGAGATCGAAAGCCGCGTCTTCCACGGCAACGACAGCGCAGGCGCCGGGCGGTGGGGGGACTTCGTCGGCGAGGAGTCCTCCATGGTATCCGTGGTCACTAGAAAAGCTATCTTTTTGCCTTATGGGTCGTTTCTAGAACCCGTGGTCCTTATAAAGCGCTGGGATGTTATCGGAAAAGAAAAGGGACAATGATGGATCCTTATTGGATCAGGGTGGTGCTAATTGGAGGATTTTATTACATGAAATCGGTAAACAGAAAAAAGTATTAGTATGATAAAATATTTATATTCTGGAATGTGGCGTAAGTTTAGTTTATAAATGTACTATTATTTTTTTAAATAATTATGATTGACCCATAATAAAATTGGAGATGAGTCTTATGAACAAAATAAGTAGAATCATCATATAGATTAGTCGAATGCTAGAAGTCTCGAATATTATTGGACAACTCAAAAAAATAAATAGAGTCATCATTAGAAAGTTTTGTGCAGATTTGCTAGCTAAATCTGTTTTGAAATTACCTTTTGGCCTCAAAGTTTCGGTCTCCTACCCTCTCGGACTCGTTAACATGCTATCTCTTGATGTAATGGAGACTTCTTCCCCTATTTAGTTTATCTTAATACATGTAATCGGGCTTAGCCCCCTCTTCTATAAAAAAAAGATTTATGAGCTGCACAGAGTAAGTACGAGCAAAGACAAGCTAGCATCCAATCTAGAGCTTGGGCAGAGGTCTCGCTTGTGTGGGGTGCATGGCCACATGAAACCTCGTTCATGTTAGGAAATCCTTTTCGTGTTTTTGAGTGATGTGGATGGTAGAAGTCTTAGAACACGATCGATCACGAAGCGATATTATGCGGGACGTCATGTACATGAGCTTGGACCAACGTCAAGATGAATGCTCGAGCGGGTGCTTCTGGACACGGGACACCAAAGGAGATCTTGATTGCTTTGGCAGAGACTCTCGTTTACATTGAGGAAGTTTTGGAGTGAAGTGATCATAATGCACGCACACCGATCTTGTCATTGAGGAATGTGAAATCAACACAAGTCCTTGGAAAAAAGGTTAGACAATTTTTTTTAATATTGAAACAAGACAAAAGATTATACGAGGATTAGGGGTTATTATACTTTCAATATATCACTGGTCAAAGTAGTAGGTTGGCAACAAACGACATGGAGAACCATCATCGAGGAGACATCCCACCATTACAAAGTTATTTCTCTCCATTAATTGGCAAACCTATAAAACTATGGTAAAATATGAAAGTACATGAGAAATCCTAGAAAAACGGTAGATAACTTAGGATCATTCATATAATTTCCTTTGACAAAAGTATGCATGACACATGGCTTCGTAGCTCCATGGCGGGTCATGGGGCGGAGCATTGGATTTAATTCTTGTCTTGGCCACACAACAATGTTGGAATGTCACAATGTGGCATTGATTGAGTAGACTAACAAATGACCCGTGATATTCTCCATCACAAAAGTCGGTGAAGTCCCTGTCGTTGTTACTCCAAGCTCTCCAAGGTCTTTGCCTTCAATCTGGACTTCGCTCATCAGATAATTGTTGGCATTCACCTTTTTTACTTCGACTTCATTAGTGTCACGTAGCATAAAAAATGTTTGCACTGTTGTGGGACTCGTCAAGGACTCCTTCCTTGGGCTGCTTTTCTTATCGATCATTTGTTCAATTCGGGGTCCTCAACTTTGTGCAACACCAATGGAGTCCCCGATATCTGGGTGTGCGATCTAATTTCACGGGTTGATTCTCCGTCCTCCAAGATTCTTTCTGTGTTGGCTTCTCTTGACTTTCATATCATCAATTTGTTCGATTTGGTGCATTGGGAGTTTGTTCCAACTCTATGATATCTTTTGAGCAACCTCCAATGGAATATAGAGTGTTGTTGAAGGTTTTCAAGGGAAAGCTCCAACTTGTAAGTCGCTTTGCCCATCTTCTTCATGATTTGGCATGGGCCTTGAAAGCGATAACGTTCTCCAAGTGAGTTGTAACATTTTCTATGATATTCACGGGACAACTTCAATTGGACAAATTCACCCCTTAGAACTTGTCGCTCGATGCATCAACATCCTTTCGCTAGTTGTCTAGAGCTTGAGGATCCTTCATCTTCATGAGAGTTGATTAAGATCGCAGCGACGACGCGCGTCAAGTCTAGCCACTAGCAGATGTGGCATTGACTCTATCCTTCTTTCCTGCAGGTGAAGTCGCGGTCAAAGGATTTGGGTTGTTGGATTTCGATGTGGGGTCCTTTTGGCCCCTTCGAAATGGGAGCAACTTTCTTGAGAACGAATGGGACATTTTCTGGAATGAGTTGCATTGTTGAGAGGATCTTGGATGTCAAGCTCTTTTCCCGCCATATGAAAACAATGCATGAGCTACCCATATGAGAACACTGCATGAACTCCTTAGATCACGGATCACCAAAGAGCTTGTGAGTGGCTTGATTGATGTGGTCACGAGGCCTTTGTGTGGTGCATGGTCGTATGCAATGTCTAAGCAAGCGAGACACCTTGACAAGTCTCTTTTGTGTTTATGAGTGATGTGGGCATCAAAGTCTTGGGACATGATCAATCGTAGAATGGTGTCTTGCAGAACATCTTGTGTAGGCATTAAGATGGGCGCTTGAGCCGATACTTTTTGGAAGGGACACGGGGCACAACGGAGATTTTGATGGCTTTGGCTCCAAGACGAAGGCCCCCATCTACAAAGAGGGAGTCCTGGAATGGAGTAGTGGGACACCAATCCCGCTATTGAGGCATTCACACTATAATCAACACAAATCATTGAAAACAAAATTGACGTAGGCAATTTTAACAAAATAAAGGACTACAACAAGGTAAGGAATTAGCATGTTTCCCTCAATATACCATGAGTCCATGTGGTAGATTCAAGGTTGTTAAGCTCGAGATATTTGTTTTCTCCTTTGTGAACTCATATCATAAAGTTGTATCATGATCTCGTATAGTTTATGTATCAAATAAATTAAATAATAAAATAATTAATATGTGTCCAGAATATAAGATTTGTGCAAATTTAAGATCCAGATATATAAAAAATAATATATCACACTAATATGACATAAATACGAAGCAATAAAAATAAAATCTACTATTTCTAACTACTGAGTAACTTGCAATTTATTAAGTTAAAAAAGTAACTAAAGCTAAAAATGCACTAAAGTTGGTTGCAATAATGTCAACTCATAATATATTCTTTGTGAACTTAACTCATAATTATTAATAAGTTAATTGAATAAAATATTTAAAAATATTTTATTATATACAAAATGAAGAGTCGTGCATATTCACATAGAATCGTACAAACTCATATAAAATCATATAAACTCTATAAAAAATTATAAGAGTTTACATAATATTTAAATTTAATTTTAATTTTTAGTATAATTTAAGAGTCTAAATTATCTAAAAGTTTATTTCAACTTGACTCGTTTTGCACACTTAAACTCTTAGAATATTATAAGAGTTTGACTCGAAAGTTTAACAACCTTGAGTAGATTGGCGACAAAGTGCGTGGAAAACTATCATTGAGGGGCTCATTCCACCATTACATAGTTATTCCTAAGCCATTAATTGATAAACCTATGAAATTAAGTACAAAATTATGAAAAAATGTGAAAATATGTGGAAAATATTAGGAAAGTGATAAAATAACCTAAGATTAATAATACAATATCCTTTGACAAAAGTGAGCATGACTAATGAGAATGAGACTTCGCGAACGGATCACAGGGGAGCATTGGCTTTAATGTTTTGCCTTGACCATGTGGTGACGTTGTAGGTCGCTATGCAATGTTGGTTGAGCAAGCCGACAAATGCTCCATGACACGACCTTGTGCAGAAGTCTCGCTTACGCAAGATGAGCTCGCCTATGTGCGAGCTCATCGTGGCATGAGTTGAGAGGAGCTTGCCTGTGCGAGAGTGAGAGAAGTACAAATTGTCAAAAAAAAAAAGAAAAAAAAAACTAAAATGGTCGATGACGAAATTAAACTGATATTACTTAAAAGTTCGAAAGCGAAAATTAAATTTTTAATAACTTATGATTAGATATGAAAATTCGTAATAATTGAGAGGGTGTAAAAGAAAATATGTTTATGTTTTATTTACATATGTTAATTGAGTACGTTTATATATGTTGAAAGATATTCAAAATACAAAAAAAGAATATATTCTTATATAATGTTAAGTACAGGATGGGAATGAACTTTTAAAAGGTAATCCACATAAATTTTAATACCTTCAAGTTTTATATCAGGTCTGTTAATTTTTTATTTTAATTTTTTACCTTGCATCTTCTGTGTGTCCTTTTTTTATTTCTGAGTCAACACTGCGTCAGGGCTGATGCACATATCGTTAAAAATTGTACAGAATAAAAACATATTGTTGATGTGGAGACATCACCAAAATTTGTCCTTTCAGTACGAATCGGGTTAACTGCAACAAATACAACCTAGAAAGTTAGTTGGGGGTTGATGGCTGCCTCCTACATCAAAGTTTGTCCCGTGAAACATTAGAAATGAATTTTATATATCATTTTCTTGGGCAAAAGTTATGTCCAATAACTTATACAAAGCATTGTTTGATGGTTTCCTATTTCTCAAATATAGTCAAAATTTTCTAAAATTACAACCAGCGAAAGATTGAGGAGGAGTAGAAAAAAAATGATACGTAAAAATCACTTCATATAACGTATATTTCGCATGTAAAAGAAAGCTCAACTGCCTGCCCATTCAACAAATAAAGGCTACTGTTTCCCTCTCCCACATTTTTTTTTGTTTATATTTATGCTACAACTGAGAAACAAGAAGCTACTTTTTTTTTTTTTCATGTCTTCCAATTCAAGTTTTTTCCTAACTTCTGGACATGTGATATTGCCTCTAACTAGTACTGCACAACCACCATTCCAATGGAAAGAATTGTTTCAAAAAGGTTGGCTAAACAAAAATAATGCATTGGTTCGATTGGTTGCCAACAATGACAGGCCTTTCTAGCATAGAGTGAATAATTGATATCAAGTGACGTTACATTGTAGTGTAGGGACCCAAATTAACGTTTAACAGAACAATATCCTAAAGCTTTATATTCGACGCTTTATCAATCCAAATTGCATCAGCTCCACTAATAGCAGAAACACAGTAGAGAGATACAACTCCAAGCAAAGAATTTTATACACTGAGCATTACAATGGGTTGAATCATTACTGTTGAACTCAAACAGATGGTGAAGCGCCATTATCTTCCGCTGTCAGATTAAGTATCATTGAAGCTGCCTTAGGTGCCCTGATACAAACAAAATATAGCAATTCTTACTTCAAGTGGTTATACTACATAAGACAATAAAAGTTGGGAAATAGAGTTCAACATGTATATCAATAAACACTATCTGCTGCATTTAATTAACTCTTAGCAGGCAAAGACGCTAACACTATATCTTTCTTCTCATAAGAATTGGTCTAGAAGCTTAGAAGATGACACAAGAAATAGAGTACCTCTTGAAACTACTTTTTCAGACTGGTATCTCTTGTAGTTCTGATAAAAGAAAAAACTTCCATTACGATCAAACTATCTTTTTCTCGGATGTTACCCCAATTTCCGGAGCTTCCCCCGGCTAGTTTGGCCCCGGATCGGACACATGATTATGACGGCTGAGTTCGCAATGAAAATTTTTGGTGTATATCTGAGACTTCCTTAAACGAGGAGTTGCTTACCACTCCATCCAAATCCCATTTGATTATTGATCAAATTGTCTTTGACAATGATTTTTATGCTAATTACGGATATTCTATGTTTCTGAAAGTTGCAAGTATATTGATGTGTTCTCTCTTTTTCCTTATTGTGCCATGCAGTTAACTATATGCTTGCTGTAATGTTTGAGGTTTAACTTTTCGTGATGCACGAGGAATGAAATTCATTTGCAGTATCATTTTCGAAGAACAAGTCATTCCCCATCAATGTTAATAAATAAAAATAAATATTACAAATATAACTACTGCTTAACACATAATCAACCCATCACATGTATCATCAGTCAATACTTTCTCCCTTTCCAAAATCAAATCAATATATTGAGGCAAGATCAATAACGTTGAACAAATTGGACAGAGATCTATACCTACACATTTTTCATGACAAAGAAACAAAAGATGACTGTTTAGATAACACCAGTAACCTCAAGTTCCCTTGTTCACCTGACGTGTTTTAGTTGAACTGAAAGTCTTTTAGAATGCAATATTAAACTGGACTGTCACAAAAACAACTTAATTCACTCTGCCTCCTAGTAGAAACAAAAGGTAGTACTTTTTCAGAAAAAAAGAAACAAATGCAAAATATATCTTCCTTTACTTAGACATATTTTAGCCAGATCAAATTCATTAATATACTCCAAGTTAAGTCTGCCAACTAAATATCTTTACAAAGTTCCCACCTTTACACAAAGCACTTCAATTTTAGCAATAACTATGGTTATATCATTATTGGATTCTCTTAGATGAAAGCTTAAAATAATATGATACAGCTATCAAACCCATCAGGTTATCTAAATTATTGGAAGAATGGAATATAATATAGTTCTAACTTCCAAATCAAATTGTGGTTTCACTTCTCAAACTTTACATAAAGTTTCATATTTCATTGTCCAGCTCATTTCTAACAAAAAAAAAAGATCATCCGGGTTCTGAAACAATATTCAAATGTCATGGCAAGAAGTTGGAAACATGAATTCCAGGAATAGCTTCATTTATTTTAAAAAATCCGTTTAAAATGAATCAAGCACATCATGAATTTAATGATGATTAAACAGAAGACTGACAATAAGAACTATTTGATACTTGAACACTATAGTGAATACTGAAAGTAATAATGGGTTTCAGATGAAAAAAATTACCATGTTTCAGGTGATGGGTAGAAGGCAGCATTGCTTCCAAAGCATGAGGTAAGCATGTCAGTGTTTACAACACCAGGATTGAGGGCAACAATTGCTAACCCAGGAGGCAATTCCTTTGCCACGGACCGTGTCAAACCCTCGATCGCCCACTTGGAAGCACAATAAGGGGCTACCTGCATGAGGCAAGATAATTTTTTTTTTAATTTTGAAAATGGAAGTCTAAAGCTGAATACATTAATGCATACTAGGTCTCACCTCGGCAGCCACAGACCTTCCCCAACCTGAAGACACATTAACAATGACCCCTTGCTTCTTCTCTATCATGAGAGGCAAAAAGTGTCGGAGCACATTTGTGATTCCCTTGATATTGGTATCAATTACCTTATCAAATTCTTCAGCTGAAACATCCCATATTTTGTTGTTCTTGTTTATTGCACCGGCGTTGTTCACTGTAAACCGCACATTGCATCAGTAGGCCACTGAATTAATCATAGCTTTCATCACAAGAAAACGCTGATTAGATGATACATGACTAGTTCAGTTCCAAATATGCTCTTCTTCTTCAACCAGAGTGAAGTAACCACAGACGGTGGAATGAAGTACCTTAATAATTCGTTGGCTTGAAGCTAAAGCAATACCTTAATACTTCTTGTCAAAATTATTGGTCTTGCGTTTGACGGTCTTCGTCGTTTTACTTTACATTTTAAAACGGTTCTTGCCCAAAAGGAGAAAAGAGGACAAACTGTTCTTTTAGGACAGTCATCGTACACTTACAAGGCATGTATGCATCCTGGGATCCAACATAACTAGTTTTGCAGAACTGGATAGATCTCAAGTCTCAACAAGAGTATCCAGTAACAATACTAATATTAACACCCAACAATCCCTGTAGATATCAGAGGATACGAACCTATAATGTCGGGCACCTTCTTCGCCTCCACCACGAGCTTCGCCAGGTCCTTAATCGCAGAATCCGACCTCTGACAAAGAAGAAAACTCCAACCTCTCATCAACAGTGAACCAAATCGCGGCACAAGAAGAAGAAGAAGAAAAGGGCAGCGGAGAACGAACCACGTCGACGGCGGTGATAAGGTGCTTGGAGGCGTCGGGGAGTTCTGCGCGGAGGGATTGGATGGCCTCCTCAGAGCGGGCGCACCCGACGATGGCGTGGCCACCGCGGGCGAGCTCGAGGGCCAGCGCCCTGCCGAGGCCGCGGCTAACGCCGGTTATCAACACCGTCTTCGGCGCGGCCGCACCCTTGAGCACCGACGACGACATGGCGTTCCGATTCGATTCCACTGTGAGCAATCCGCGGAGTCGTTTCTGATACTTTTCCCTCGTCGTCGTTTGGTCGATATCTGTTTTAGTGCTTAATTTCCAATTGAAACACAAGTTAATATATTTTCTTTTCTGAATTATTATTCAATCGTTCATTATTCTAAATTAAATAATTATCACATGTAATTTTTATTTTAAAACACCTCACTTTGGACAATAATTTTTATTTTAAAATAATTATCACATATAATTCTTCAATTTTGATCTCACTATTTCTATCACCTTCTAACTTTTTTGCTTGCTTGCTTGATTTTTTTCCGTACTACAAAAAGTTTTTCTTCAATTTTGATGATCGAATGTGTTCATATGAATATTTTTCATCATCACTGTAATAAAATATATTGCATTGATTTTGTACTACTTCGTACAAAACTATATTTAGAGAAACATGTAGGACGTAACATCAACACAATATATTTAATTATAATAATGTATCTAATAAAAAGAAATTAGGACATAGAAAAGATATTAAGATTAACAAAATTATCCTATAAATATTATAAATATGAAGGCTTATTATTTTGGTCAAAATAAACTCCTAACTTGAAAAAATAATTAAAAACGAGTAGTTTATTTTTATGTCCTACTCTACTAAAACTTTCATTAAATTTATTATTAATATATAATATTATGGCCTTTGGGCGAGAAAAAATGAATCATTCTTGTTTTCGAGATGAAAGGATGCCTCGAGATCGGGACCCTCCCAACGGGTGAAAAGAGACAGGATGGAACATTTCGAACAGTCATTTTAATATAATAATATTTTAAAAGTTAATAATTCTTAATTTATTTTTTAAAATGAGCTTGGTTAACCTAATTACTATAACTAAAATCTTGAAGCCTCATCATTTCATTATGAATTATGTTAATTTGATGAAATAAAATTGAGATTATTTATTTGTAATCTTCGTCGCTATACATTTTTGACATATTGCAATAATAAGTTTAACATAAAATGTAGTATATATAGCAATCCGTTCACCTCACATTATGTACTTGTGTTCATACATTCATATTAATAAGCATCTGAGCTACGCTATTATTTATAGCGCTGCATAAATATTATATATATATATATATATAATTCGATGAAGGTGAAATGTTCTCAATGTGTTTCACGGTGGAAAATTCATTTAATTAACCGTTATTTTTTAATTATATGGTCCAGATTAAAATAATCTAAAATTATGTTGTATTCAATATTAATTAGGTGATAACTATAGATTTAAAAATTAACAATTAATTATATGACTGTTTCATAGTGAAATACATAAAAAACTATTTTACCTCCATTAATTAATTATATAGCAAAACAAAGTAAAAGTTCTTTGTGAACCTTTTAATCGCTCTAATTTATATACAGAATTATTTATAACTTAATTTATATGTCGTTGAGTAGTGTCATTGCATATGTTCAGATACAGACACAAAAAAAAATTACAAGATTAAATAGTGGTTTTCAATTAGGAAAGGCATTAACCAAAAGATCACTTGTATGCAACAAAAGTTTATAACCATGCACACTAACAAAGAAAACACGGCACAACCGCACAAGTAACAAAATGTTCGTCCTTTTTTAATGTTTTTTTGTGGCTAGCAAGAAAAGATGAAAAGAAAAATAGCATGAGGTTTGATCCAATACGTAACCAGATAGAGAAATTGGAGTAGGAAGAAGAATTAATCGGAGGATGAGTCTTCAAAAAATTATTTTAGAAAATTTCATGGTACTTGGATTATATTGTTCTGATAAATATCTTTTATTTAATTGAAAATCAGTTTACGATATTATTATTCGGATTTTTTGTTTACTATTATTAAATTGTTGATTTTTTTTCCAAATTAACTCATAAATTTTAATATTAACCACTTAACTCCTCTAAAATTTTCATTTTTTAAACTTTTTAATTATTTTATAAATACACTATTTTATCCTTAAATAAAAATAAAATAAGATAGAACTTCCTCGTACTTTTTTCCATTTTTTTTATTTTTCTATGATTTACTTTTCAATGATAAAAAATAATTTAGTAAATGTGAAAAATAAAAAAAATAGAAAAAATAACGCTATTAACGGATTGAAAAGTGCATGGGTGATAAGTGTTAATATTAAAATTTAGGGTTACATTGAAAATATTTTATACTTTAAGGGAGGTAACTGAAAAAATCTTTATTATTCTACCTTATGCATAAATCAGGGAAACAAAATATTGTAGCATAATATCATTTCGAATTAAAATATTTATATGTGTTCTCGTAATATTTTTTTTCTTTTCGAACTGAGAAAGTTTGTGCATACCTTTATGTTCTTGATGTCATTTAACTTTTAATAAATTATCATCATTATCTCATTTAAATTTATGCGTAGGAGAATAATTTTAATCTTTTCTTAGCAATATCAGAGCTTGATTATCTACAATCATATCTTCAGTCGGATGTTCGTGTTCTCATTAGAAAATTATTCAATTTGAAAAACTTATATGAAAGACCGTAAAATTATAGAAATTTTATGATTCAAAGTCGAATGTGATGTCTGAGAGAGATAAAGATTAAGGACCGTTAGGCGCATTTTCAATTTTATTAATCGATTTAGAATATCATTAAAATATATTATTGTTTTATAAATTATCGATAATATTATATCATAGTGTTTGATAAGTACTAATAACATAATTTATAATTTAAATTATTAAATAAAAAATTACTAAAATCCTCCAAAATTATTGAATTAGACCAATATATTATTTTATATAAATAAAAAGGAAAAATTGAGTTTGAAAAAAATATGAGTTTATATTATCAATCATCCGTAAAATAATCTTAAAAAATTATTTCGTAACACATTAGTTCAAACACATTATTTCATAATGTTGAACATTATTTCGTAATAAAATATAAAAATTTGATTAAAGGGATAATTTTATCAAAGTGCATATCATCTTGCTGGTAATATGAAAAGACACCTCCTATGAGTGTTATTTTTATTACCAGTAAAATGATAATTTAAATTATCAGAGAAGTAATAATCACCGATAATCTATAGCAGTCAAACGTGGTAATGTAGTGGGCTCTGAAAATTTTAATTTAAATAACTGGTAATCTATCTGAAATACCTCATACCAAATGCCTCCGAAAGTGTGTTTGGACTGATGGCAGAGGAGGATAATAAAGAGAAGGATAAAAATTATCTTTATTTTAATAGATTTTTTTTAAAAAAAATTATAAATTAATCTTATTTTCTCTCATAACTAATTAAAAGTTATTATTTTTTAATTGGAGTTAAACGAGGTGAAAAATTTTACTCTTTATTATCTTTCCTCTCATTATCTTCCGGTCTCTTTCCTCTCCTCCTCTCTCTTTAATTATTTCCTCTATCCAAATATACCCTAAGATAAATGCATGTTAATTTTTTTTATCAATATTGATGAATCTAATGAATTGGTGAAAGAAAAAGTGCAAAAGATGTATGACCGCATACCACCAATAATGTATTAGGAATAAGAATTCTTTTACTTGACGTATTAAATTTTATAAACTAGTTAATAAGTTATTCTAAGTAAATATCATATTTGATTGAGATTCAAACATTAATGTTGTTGCTTAGTGCATAGCTTGCATTTGTTGTCTCATTAAATAACTTTGATTAGAGAGGAAAATTTTATAAGTTTTTTTTAAAAAAAAAGTGGTGTGGTTAATGAAAAGACAGCAAAATAAGAGTACCTGCTCAATAATAAATCAAAATGGTTTATAATGGAGAATTTTCATACACATAGACATGATGTCTAGAGAAAATCAAAATTAAAAAAAATTATATGTCATTATCGTGCCAAAACACTTTACAAAAAAAAAGTGTAGATAAGAAGAAAGGCCAAAAACTAGATCCATTTTTGACATAAATTTCAAGTTGCTTTCCTATCATTTTGTGAACTTTTGATAAGACAACTCAGACATCCTATCTCTTTACTTAAAAGGTAACATCTTATGACATTTAGTATTAGCTTATGAAATGATTATTGTAAATATTATATCTTATTATTATGTCAGCGGAAAAGTTTGGCTTTGTGATTTTTTTCCCTTTCAAATCAAGAGTTTTTCGCATAATTTTTTGCGCATTTGATATCATCTAATTCTTGTTATGTTATTATCATGTTTTTATTCAAATTTTATACCTTATAAAAAGTTCATGATTTTTTAAATATAAACTTAACATTTTACAAACAAAAAAAGAGAGTGATAGAAAGAGAAACAAGAAGAACAAGATGAAGACTATACACTAACTACATCATAGGGTCACCTCCACAACTTTGCGGAGCGGTAACGAAGAAAAAAATGTGCCCCTTTCCTCCAGACCCTCTTCCTCCTGACCTCCGTCCACCAAACGCTGGCCATCCCAAGGGCTGCTGCACTCGACTCCTCCTCAAGCACCCTTCTCCCAAACCAAACAAAGCCAACATGGGCGAACATCGCCAGAAATCGCCTAGATCCTGCAATGGGTCTCCCAGCCATCTCTCCGACCCAACTAAAGATGTTACAAGATACTCTTACAGAGGAAATCGAGATCCCGTTGGAGGAAGTTAGGGAGCGTGCAGAAGAATTGTCGTCCTGCGTCATGGGCAGTTTTTTGGGCTTGGCTTCATCTGCGGATCTCCTCAAATCAGAGCTACCTAAACTATGGTCCCTCACTTCTCCCCTCGAGGTCATTGAGCTTCCTAACTTCTACTTTTACTTTCATATTACAGATCTTGCAGAAAAAGAGAAAGGGTGCTCCTCGGAGGTCCGTGGGTCTTGGAAGGAAACCTACTTCACGTCACCAAGCCGAAAACCTTCTTTCGCCCACTAGATGAGCAACTCACCACCGCTCCAGTGTGGATCAAGCTTCCTGGGCTCTCGTACGAGCTTGCAAACAAAGCGATTGTTCTTCGTATCGCCTCTCATTTTGGCACTCCCCTGAAGGTGGACGAGCACACTATAGTGGGTGAACAAAGCAAGTTTGCTCGAGTCTGCATCGAAATGAATCTCTCACAACCTATCAAACAAGGAATCTGGATTCGCTCACCAGATGGTTCAAGATTCTTCCAACGCATCTTATACGACAACTTACCCCTTTTTCTGTTTCAGTTGTGGTAGAGTGGGCCACCAGATCTCATCCTGTCCGGAGAAGAAGGATCAAAGCGCCTTGGCTCAACAGAAACGAGAGCCCCTCCAGTATGGAAACTGGCTCCATTCATATCCACCTCGTCGGAATCCTGCAAGCAACTACCAGCACACAACATCTTCCAAGAGAAAATTCAATATTTAGTTTTTAAAATTTATTTTATATGTTATAAATATTATATAGATTCTATAGATTATGTAAATAATATGACAAATAGGTAATATTTTTACCTTTTTTTTTAATTTCACATTTGAAATTAACGATATAAAAAAGAGAAGATTGATTATGAAAAAAAGAATGCCTTTCAATGTTTAAAATAAGGCTCGTGCCAAATGGCATGTTCATTACATTTTAAATCTATTTATTTTAAAAAATAAATTATAATACAACTAACAATATAATAATGAAAATATATCATTTTATGCTAAATATATAATTTGAGACCTTTAAAAATTATTTAGTCAATGATATTTAATCTATTTTATTATTTTAAATATTATATGTTGATAATTATAAATATGGAGTTTGAAATATGCAATTTCAATCACTCAAGAAATGGAGAGAACGAAATAATGAGCGTTGTTATAAATAATAGGCTTTTAAACTTATTTTCAATAAAAAAAGATCCAAAGCTTATAAAGAAAGAAACTAGAGAAAAATTATGAAAATAAAATTAAATAATTATATAAAAAAATATTAATCCAAATAAATTAAGAAACATTGAAAATAAAATTGATAGAAAAAAATGAGATAAATAGTTATCTTTTTATAAAAGTATCCAAGAAGTATTATGAAAAAAGTAGTTTATTGGGATTGATCTTCTTCATGTAAGAGAAAATAAATAAATATGTAACAATCATTTTAAAAGAGTCCTAACTCAACTGATTTAAAAAAAAATTTCAAAATAGTTTGTTATGTAGGATAATAAATAAAACCTAAGTTGAAAGAATATACGTAAAGTTGAAAAAATTAAGAAGAGGATAATTAATATTTTATTTTTAAAATTATTTTATATGTATATATATTATGGATTGTAACATAACAATAAGATAAATAAGCATATTTTTTACCTTTTTTAGTTCCACATTTGAAATTAGCTATATAAAGAAAAAAAGAATGATTATAAAGAACAGTATATTTTAAAATTTATTTATTTAAACTTTTTATCATTTTACATAAATAAGAAATTTATCAACAAAATAGCATATCATTTTATACTAAATATATAATTTGAGATATTTAAAAATTACATAGTGTACGCTATTTTTTTATTTTATTATTTTAGATATTTTAGTCGACAATTTTAATACTTATAAATATGGAGTTTTGTTGTAATTTTTTTTAATTGTTGTAATTTGCATTATCACACTTTATTCCCACTGGAGAGTTGTAATAAGTAATATATGTTTAAATTTATTTTTTATTAAAAGATGTGAAGATTATAAGGAAAGAAATTAAAGACAATTTAGGAATACAAACACTAAATAAATAGTTTAAAAGAGTCTTGATTAACAAAAATTAATACAAAATTACAAAAAAAATGATAGAATAATTGAAACAAATATTTTTTATAAATTGTTTGATAGACATTTTAATTTTTTTAGCGTATTAATAATTTTTTAAATTGATATTTCCTAGAAGAATAAACAAATAAAATATCCAATAATCAATTTAAAAGAGTCTTATCTCAAGTTATTTAAGAAAAATCACGAATATATATATAGACAAGGATATAATAATTATTTAATAGTCTTATCTCAAGCAAATTAAGAAAAATGATAATGAAATTAACAGAAAAACTAATTCACATAATTAGTATTTTAATTATCTGTTTGATACTTTTAAAAGTTCCAATATCCTATTATTTATACAATATACAGCATTATGAAATAAAATAAGATTAAATAAAAAATAATTTCACAAGTTTAAGATATTTTGATTCATCTAAACAAATTTACATAAAAAGAAATTCAGCATTTCAACTCTTATTTGACCCATTTAGTTTTGTCAGCATTGAGTTATATAATTTATATATTCAAATAGCTTGAAATGTTAACAACTTAAAAAATATTTGTTATGAAGGCAATGTGTGCATAGAATATATTTAAATAGAATTTTGTGTGATCTAAAGATAGAGATTTAACAAAATTAGGGATCAAGTGTTACTTTTCCAATAAATAAAATTTAATGTTAATAATATTTTTCAAATAATAAAAGTTTTTTTATATAAAAGAAAATATTTAATTATTAGGCTTCAAAATGAAAAGATTTAGATGACGCATAATTGTTGTCACATTTTCTTTATTACAAATTAAATTTTAAAATTCATCGCAATATATTCTACAATACATTTATATAAGTGAGGTAAGGTAAAAATAACTACACAAATTAGATAAAAAATATTATTACTTTCTATTTTTAAAATTTTAAAATAAGAAAAGTGAATTGTATAAGAAGATGCATGTTAAAGATAAATAAAACAAACTACAAATAAAAAGTATTTAAACTATAAATTTATAAATACTAATAATAAATATCAAATTTAATAAAATGTATAAGTGTTTAGATAAAAATTGAACACAAAAATCTAAACTAACAATTTTACTTTTACATTAATATTTTATAATTTCTTTTTCAATCTTCAAGTATTTTATAATTTGAACCTCAATTTTATTTCAATTGATTTTTCAAAAGTGTATACATAATTATATAAATGATACTATTTAGTTATTTTAGTAATATCGGTGCATCGCACGAGCCGATAGACTAATTTTTATATAAAAGGAGAGGTCGAAGCCACGAGAAGAAGCCAAGTGTCGTGTTAGTATGACGATATATGTCAAAGATTATATTATAATTTGAGGAGTTAGAGAGAGAAATTAAAGTATAGATTAGATTATTATTTGAGAGAGAATAATTATGTATTTAGATTAGATTTATGTACCTAATTAGGAGATAAGAGATAAAATAATGTGTCGTCAAATTAAGTAGTTGGATTAGAATTCTACCAAGACTTAGGGTGTGTGTGGCATCAAAGCATTTTTCTCTCAAACGCTTGAGAACCAAGCGTTTTGCTCTCACAGAAAAAAAAGTAGTTATTACCTTGCCAAACAATGCCTTAGAAGGTAAAAAAAAACTTATTTTTTTTCTCTCTCTCTTTTAATCTAGAGAGAGAGAGAAAAGAGAGAGATTTCATACGATATAATTATATTATATACTTTTTCACCCATGGCACATCTTCACCGATTCTTCGTCCTCTCTGCCACCCTCGGTGTTTCGTATCCGTCTCTCTTGCCCTTTTGTCCCCCATTATCTGTGAGTTTAGGGTTAAAAATTTACTTTTTTTTTTACTTTACGGAGTTTTTGGATTGAGTAATCTTCTTTCAATAAAAACATCATGAATCCATTTGCCTTCAGGATTGCGTGAGGTACTCATGTATATTTGATTTGTTTATTTTATTTTGACAAATCAGAATTGCTAAAAAGATGTATTGTTTTCATATATTGTCACCAATCGTTGCCCTGTTAAGTAGTACATATGCGTTGCTTTAAATTTGATGTCCATATATTATAATTTTATTTTATTTAACAATTTATTTTTGTAATCCAATATTTGATGTATAATTTTACTCTATTTTATTTATTTCATCATTTGTTAGTACGAAGACATGTGTCTAATATTAAAATATTTTTTATCTAAAATTTATAATTTGAGAGAGATTAAAAAGATAAAATTACATGTCATGTTATAAAATTATCTGAGGTCGAAATACAACGATCATTTTAAAACATTCTTAACTTAAATGATTTAAGAAAATTAAATTTTCAAGGAAAATATTCTTATATAAGATAATGAATTAAAATTAAATATATAATATTTACAAAGAGTCCTCACTCGAATGAAATAAGTAAAGTTGAAGATAAAGGAAGAAGATAAAAATTAATATTTGTTCATATATCTTTTTAGTATACTTTATTATATGTTATAGATGCTATATAGATTATATAGGTAATATAACAATAAGATAACTAGATTTTTTTTTAATTTTTTAGTGCCACATTTGAAATTAGCAATATAAAAAATTCTAAAAAATCATATATTTAATATATGTAAGCAAAGGAGTCTAATGCCTCATGTATTGACCATAATATCTTTTAAAAAAAATTATCTTTTAGAACATTCAAAATAAAAGTTTGTATTATAAGAAAATAAGATTTTTCAGAAAAAAATATCTTACAATACAAAGATATTAAAATTATCTAATGGCACATGACCATAATTTTATTAAAAAATGATCTTTTAGAAAATTCTAAACTATATTATAAGAAAATAATAGAAAAATATCTTACAATAAAAAGTTTGTTATATAAGATAATAAATTTAAATGAAAAATATAGTTATTTGAAAGAGTCCTAACTTGAATGAAATAAGTAATATTGAACATTTAAGGAGAAAATAATTAATATTTTATTTTTAAAATTATTTTATATTTATAGATATTATATGGATTGTAATGTAACAATAAAATAAATAAGCATACTTTTAGTTTTAGTCCCATATTTGAAATTAGTGTTGTAAAGAAAAAAAATAATTATAAAAAAGAATGTCAATCAATGCTTTAAAATATTTAAGAAAATTTGTCAAATAAAATTTATCGACAAAATAAATCCAATGATTATTTTCTTTATAACATTGTCTGATAGATATTCTAAAAAAGTTAGTTTATTATTTTTTTGGGATTAATTTTTTCCCCTATAAAAGAAAATAAATAAAATATATAACGAACATTTTAAAAGAGTCCTAACTTAAATGATCTAAGAAAATTAAAACTTTGAGGAAAAGTTTCTCATATAAGATAGATATTGAATTAAAATAAAAAATATAATTATTTACAAAGAGTCCTAACTCGAATTAAATAAGTAAAATTTAAGATAAAGTAAGAAGATAAAATTTAATATTTAATTATTAATTTTTTTAGTACAAATTATTATATGTTATATATGCTAAATAGATTATATAGGTAATATAACTATATTTTTTACTTTTTTAGTGACACATTTGAAATTAGCAATAAAAAATATAGAAAATCATATAATAATATATGTAAGCAAAAATAGTCTAATGCCACATGTCTTGACCATAATTTTATTAAAAAAATGATCTTTTAGAAAATTTTAAATAAAAGTTTGTATTATAAGAAAACAATAGAAAAATATCTTACAATAAAAAGTTTGTTATATAAGATACTAAATTTAAATGAAAAATATAGTTATTTGAAAGAGTCCTAACTTGAATGAAATAAGTAATATTAAACATTTAAGAAGAAAATAATTAATATTTTTTTAGAATTATTTTATATGTATAGATATTATATGAATTGTAACTTAACAATAAAATAAATAACCATACTTTTAGTTTTTTAGTCCACATTTGAAAAATTAGTGATATAAAGAAAAAAGAATAATTATAAAAAAAATGTCAATCAATGTTTAAAAATATTAAAGAAATTTGTCATAAAAAATTATAGAGAAAATAAACCCAATGATTATTTTATTTATAAAATTATCTGATAGATGTTCTAAAAAAGTTTGTTTATTAATTTTTTGGGATTCATTTTTTACCTTATAAAGGAAAATAAATAAAATATATAATGAGCATTTTAAAAGAGTCCTAACTCCTAACTTGAATTATAAAAAAATAAGACTTTCAGGAAAATTTTCTTTTATAAGATAATAAATTAAAACTAAAAATAAAATTATTTACAAAGAATCCTAACTTTAATGAAATAGATAAATTGAAGATAATGTTAATATGACAAAAGTTAATATTTTGCTTCTAAATTTTTTTATGTTATAAATGTTAGATACTATAAATAATGTAACAATAAGATAAATATATAATAGTTTTTATTTTTTTAATCCCACATTTGAAATATAAAAATAGAAGAATATTTTTATGTTATAAATTGAAGATAATGTCAAATGACATGCTCAATATATTTTAAATTTATTTATTTCAATAAAATTAAAATTAAAATTAAAATTAAAATTAATATAATTAATTAGAAAAATGATTATAAAAAAAGAATATTTTTTAATGTTTAAAATAAAGTTCATGTCAAATGGCATGCTCAATATAATTCGATCCAACTCGAATTAATCAAAATTGATCGAGATGAATCAAATTTAGTTTGGGAAAGAATCAAATGAACACTCTTACAATTAACTTCTCTCTATAAAATTATTATATATATATATTTAATTATATTAAATATATAATTAGTAATCTTTTTTTATAATAATAATAATAATAATAATATAATAATAATAATAATAATAATAATAATAATAATAATAATAATAATAACTTCTTATCTGTAAGATCGTTAATAACCTAAATCATGAAGGTTGATTAAATAAATTTTTTTTAAATAAAAAATGATCATTAATGAACGTTAACTAAAGCAATCTCCTCTTATAAATTTAGTTTTATTCTCCTCATCAAAAGAAAATATTAGCACCGTCAGATCAAGCCAGAGACATCAACACCGTACGATGCAAAACCCTAGAAGGCGGAGAGGTCCGTCAATTGATATCCACCGCCGAAACTAAAAAGGTTGCTATTTCCTCCCACGTACATCTTCTCCTCCTCCGCAACTCTCCATCGTCAGCCTGCTACTCACCTTGTGCATCCAGCAGCCACCGTCGATTCTGCCGGCCATCGGAAGCTGACGGTAGTGCTGTGCCGACCGCCGGCGCTTCATTCCTCAGCGTTCAGATCTCCACAACTCGCTGTACTAATTTGCAAGCTGTGCGAGGTATGTAGCATTATTTTTCTTGTTATTTTGGGTTGGACTTTTTTTTTTCTGAAATGAAACAACCGGTGATTCCTTTGTTTAGGAGATTGTGATAAAAAATATTTTTTTTCACAAATTTTGACGGACTCTCAGTTCTAATAATTAGTTTTTAATTATGAACTCCGTGACTTTAATTTAATCATTATGAGTCAATTATAGTTTTTCTATATATCGTATATATTTTTTTAAAATCTAATTATAATATTTATTAATAACATATTTTTTTATAAATTGAATTTTAGTCTCCAGCAAAGTTGTGTATCCTTCAAACCCTAATTTCTATCCTCCTCATGCCCTAATTCATAATTTCTCGTCTCAGAATTGATAAAAGAAAAAAAATTGCAGCAGGCCGCTTCAGCCGCCGCACCACCTCCTGCGGACAGCACCAACCGCAGCAGCCCTACTGCTCACCACCATCTCGTCTCGCCATCATCACCACGTTGCAGCTGCCAGAAAGAACCGCCGGCGCCCCTGCTCCACGACTGCTGCCGTTGCTCTGTCTTCTCGCCTTCAAAGGGATTTCACAAGTTCTTGGTGGGACTAAAAGGCAATCCCTCATCTCCTCCATATCCCTCTTTTGGTCCATATTCTCATGAATCCATCACTTTACTTCGGCCAAGTTTTCCAACAAGATTAGTTATCTAAAGATTGCAAATTAGGCTTTTTTTCACCAAAAAAAAGTTGAATTCATTCATGTTCTCTTTTGAACCATTTTCATTGTTCTTGACAAAAGAGTACATCTTTTTTTCCTTTCAGTTTTGTTTTTCACTCCCAAGCATCAGGAAGATGGGCACTGAGTCAAACAGCAAAGGGGTTCCCAAAGTTGTGAAGCTTAACAAGGCCCTTAAATTGGTATGGTCTAATTGTTCTTTCCTAAATTCTTCATGGTGAATTTTCTATAATAAGTAACAGAGGCATTGAGTAATGTTTGGCCTAAGAGGTCAATTGTACTCGTAATAGGGTTTTACAGCTTAAAGTAGTGAAGAAGTAAAGTAAATAATATTATCAGATTTTTGTAGGCACGTCTGACCTGCAGGTCTAAATCAGGATACTGTTTTACTAAAATGTAGCTTTCTAATATCTAATGATACTTTAGAATGGATAATCTTGAACAATAAACAACATCGACCACTTTATAACTTATATCATTTAGGAAGATATCTCATAAATTTTAATATTAACTGGCTCGTCTCTAATCTGTGAATTCGATCATTAAGTGGAATACTTATATCTATTTCAGTACATTTGCCATAGTTGCTGTTTCACGAGAAATTTTGTCTCCATGTTTGGCGATTTCAACTATCAAAACACTGGCTGAGGTTTAAGCTAGCATAAGCACTTGGTTTTTGTGTCTATTGTAGCCATAATCTATAGGTTCCTTGATGTCAGTTATTATATAACTGACCTTTGTCCAAAATCTTGTACAAATTTTCTGAGTGGAGAAAATAGTTTGCTTATTTCCATAATGCAACACTATGATGTGATTGCTGTTGTGATGGCCAGTGATTAGCCAGGGAACTTAGAAGGAAGATTAGGAAAAAAGAGCAAATAAGGGATTATCTATGCAAATTGATGTTAATAATATGCTCTGACTGCATATTTGGAGAAGGAATTATAAGTAGTATGCTCACTTTAGTTTACAAATTTGTACTTGTTACAGTGGAGTTGCTTACTGAGAACAAACAAATTTAATAATGCCATTTGCTTTATTGTTAGCACACTCATTACCATTGGTTGCTTCAGAAGTATGAGATATTCTTTCTTACAAAAATTTGCTTTCATTTCAGGCTGAATCTTGGGTCGAGAAGATGAGTGGCACAACAACCAATGAGCAGAGTGAACTGGAAATTGAAGGTCGACCTTCAAGGTTTGCTCTATGTAATACGAAGAACAAAGAATTCTTTATAGATTATGAATAATTTGGCACTGAATTCTTGTTTAATGTTTGGTTCTTGTAGGTTGGGTCTGGGAGCTAGAGTAGCACCAAAAGTAAAAGTTGCTACTTCAACTGATCCTGTTGAAAGAAAATTGCTTGCGAAGTTGAAAGGAAACAAGAATCAGTTTTCCAAAAATAGAGAGAAAACTTCTGATGATGAAAATGAATCTAGTGATGATGATGATGAAGAGGAGACAGAAAGCAGAACAAGTGCCTTTGTAAAGAAAAGGCCTTTACCTCCACCTTCATCTATGCCATCTAAGAAAATGACTAGATGACATGTTATGCTTATTGGACTAAAAGGCACTTACCAAGTAAGATTTTGACTCTTAGCATTTTCATTTCTTTATATTTCCTATTGTATGACTGTAGGTTTAGTGATATGTTGTATTTACCAAGTTGTTTGCATATCAAACCCTCACTATTCCATATCTTTGATATCATTTTCTTTGTAAACAGGAGTTTATTATTCAAACACTTGTAATTGGTGATGGAGTGAGGCTGCCCAACTTTAGAAATGTAACTTATTATTCCAAAGTCATGGACCAAACTTCATTCCAAATCATATTACAAAATGTATTCAAATCGAAAGATTGCACTAGAAAAAAGGTGTTATCCGAGTGGATATAATTGTTAATCAGCCATCTTATTTTGGGTTACCTTTATTCATCCATCTTGGTCATTCATGATCATGCCCACAAATTATAAAACATGCTATTCATATCATCGTAAAAGGAAAAAAAGCTAGAGTTACCTCAATAACTTATAATTCTTTATTTGAAAGTGAGTTGTAATGGGATCTTGTACATGGTATTAACGTATGAATTATGATTATACAAACATCTATAGCGGTTAGTAACTTAGGATCTTAAAATACTATGATCTAAAGATTTCACATGTGACGGCCACGTCCTATCTTCTGAAATTTCAAATATTCAATATCAAAGTGTTTCATACAATTTTTGGAATTAGTTGAATCTTTCAAGTCGTTTTTTTATTTTTTATTTTCATCAAACCAGTTTTACAAAACAATAGGCTTCCCATAATTGCAATTAATTGCCAATGAACTTAGCAATCAATATAAAGTCATTCTTCTTGATTTTTTGCAATTAGAATAATGCGACTTCTACTATCACTATTTGCCAAATTTTAGATATTTTGATTGTTTTCCAATAAAAATATATTATTTAAGAAGTACTCTGATAATTAAAAGCAAGGATAATCAAATTTGTATGTTAGCATAATAGTTATATTTTTCAACTACATCAATTTCTATTTTGTCACAAAGCAAATACCATAAACTGTCGACTTCTTCATATAGAAAAATAATGTCTATATAATATTATTTTATAAAAAAATGCAAATTGATGCTCATAAAATTTTAATTTTACATAATGTCATATTTGTTAAATTACATTAACTCTCACCTTTTTCCAAAAGAAAGATTACATCAATACTATCACCTTTGTTGGTGTCGGCGCTTGATTTGGCCCAACGATAGAGTAGAAACATGCTAAACGGACTCGATGATCTCTTTCAGATCCTCTTGAATGTTCAACAATCGTTAGGAAAAAGGAAAGATAACTGAGGAGAACGAAAATTATGGAAAAGAAATAGAAGAGAATTTAAGTGAAAAAATTAATGCTACAATTAACATGTCAGATAATCAAACAATTATGTTTCATGAGCATTTTCTAAAACTTTTTTCTATTTCAGCAAAGCTACATACTAGTCTCTTCTTGCACCTCATCTCAATTTTAAAGGGTGCATTTTGACATATAAATGCCTTTGTAACATCTACTTGCTTGTCCCTCCTAGCAATGCATCAGCATGCATAGAATGAATTTATTGATGTAATCTTACATACTTGGATCAGGAGATGAGTCTTTTGTGCAATTCACAATACTTTGTAAAGAGATCATATAATTTAATCAGTTATGTGATTCTTAATTTCTCTAGCACTTGGAGCTGAAAGAATTGGTAAGCATGTTTTGGGCTTTTGACAAATGTTACGGGATAAAATGTTCATACTAGTAATTTCTTTTGTTGGTTATAGTACCAGATATTTTCAAGAGATGACTAATAATAGTGGAGGTGCTGACTTCAGCATCTAACTGTTCTGAAACTTTATATCATCCTATTTGCTATAGTAACTGATCTATGTACTCTTAAAAAGTTCATGACATGATTTTAGTTCTCTCTTTGGTTTGAAAATTCAAGTCGAAGTAAAAGAGAAATGTCATTGAGCATAGTAGTCTGGGAATTCAAGATCGTGATGTCTCTGTCGTAGTTCCATGTTCTCCGGTGATATTATTGGATACGAGGCATGTTGACATATTCTGAATGATAGATGCAATGATATCTTTCTTTTTATGATTCTTGCACCAAGTTTTAGTTCATAGGCTTACCTAGAAATTATCATTCAGTAATACTCAAATAGTTATTGTTTTGTATACAGTAAAGCCCAAGAAAATGTGATTTATTTGATAAATAATCATATAGTCACTGGTTTACATCTTTGGTTTGTTTGTTTGAATACCACAAGAGTGCTTCACTTTCTAGTGTATTATTCACAGGCTAATTGCCTCCAACATCTTTTTGAGTCTCTGAAGCAATCCATCTATAGTTTTGCTATTGATAACATTAACTTGTTCATAAACTTAGAGAACGGCAGAGTGAAATGTGTGCTGTAAGGTGCCACGCACTTATTTGATTTTGTAAATTGTCTGGTTGGTTTCTTTGTTCCAAACTGGATCTTAGGACTTGCATTAAGTAACAAGTGCCTGTCACAAGGTTGATATTATTCAATGTTCTACTTCACATTGATGTCCCATATATGTTCAATTTGGAAAGCCTCGCCCTTAAACTCTGCCAGCTTGCTCAGGATATGGTGTAGGATGAGAATTGTGTTCACATGCTTCTTTGGCTCTGTTTGGCATGATTAGCGATTTAACTAACTAATAGCGGTATGATTAAAGGATAGCGGTTCAAATGATGAATAGCGACTAGCGGTTAACAATTAACTATTAGCGGTCTATCAATAAATATGTTTGGCAAATAAAATGTTTGAATTAGCTTATGAGCGTTAAATGATTTAAATGGACATATAAGAGCTTTTAAATTATTTATATTATTATATGGATCAGAAAGGGTATATATTAGACAAGAAATTTTTATACGCTACTTTTAAACATTCAGACGAGTTAGGTGTTCAAGCGTCTCAATACGCTCGTAGCTCGTCGCTACTTACTTTTGTATTCACCAAACACGTTAACAAATATTTTGACTTAAACGTTATACCATAACGCTAACAATTATATCATAATTTATTTTTATGTCATTGCCAAATAGAGCCTTTGAATACTAGCTCTATGACTTTTGGTGCATTTGGAAAGACCTCTCAACCTGTTAAGAAAGTTGGCTGCCTTTCAACGAACCAAATATGAACTAACAGCTTTTAAAAGTGCTCAATAATCGCTGTCCAAAATTAACTATTTTTATAAGAAAGTAACCTTCTAAAACATTTACCAAACACCAAATTAAAAAAAAAAAGCTTTTCAGATGACAATCTAAAGATCAACTTCATACACCCTCTAATTGTAGTGAAAAGCTTGTTTAGGTTGGATTCGTTTCCGTGAAGATTGTGACGTTTGGAATTGTTCGTGCACCTGTCCCTAGAAGAAGAATTGAGTGATCCGTTCACCTACAGATCATGGCCTAACCACCACCTTCATATTTTTCCTAGTCTATATCATATGAGTTATAGCATAGATTGTGGGAAACGAAGATGATACTCCAACTGTAGTAAATAGCTTGAATTCACTCTTTCGAGCTTATCGGGATGGGATTTCAATTGAGATAGTAAGATTGTTAGAGTCGGATCGGACCATCCGGTTCGACAAGTCGACTGGGTGCTTAAAGAACACAATTTCAAAATCGGATATAGGATTAGATCAGTTAGAATAGGCAAAAGAAAATCAATAAAACTGTTGAACCGATCAAATTTCAAGAATTGGCCGGTTCAAGATTTGTATAAAAAATGATATTAAAGGAAAATGCTAGAAGAATAGGTATAAAAGAAACTTATTAAATTTTGAAATTAGTATAGAAGTAAATGCTAGAACAATAGTGTAGGGGTAAATATATCTTACTATCTTTTATTTCCATAAGTAAATTCTTTCTATTTTATCGACCAATAAAATTATAAGAAAATCAGTACCAATTAAAGTAGAAAAAGGAGAGATAATTATCTGATGGAACAAATCATAAAAATTAGGCAACAAATTAATTAGAGGCCATATATGATTTAATTTGCTATATAATTAAGTAGTCATGAATATATAGTTATATATATAATCAAATAATAATTATATTTATTTAAATTAAAATTGACTGATTAGGGAATACTTAATTTTAAATATAAAATGGATTCTCCAATTTGTGCATTTAGCATTCGTTATTCTTTACATATAGATACATATCATTTTGTGTTTTTTTTTCATTTTTCAATTTACTTTATTATATTGTCATCTTGGTTATTATAAGTTTTAAATATGAATGTAATTTTTATTATTTAAATTTGATAGATATGTCAAGTGGTTCAATCTAAACACACTTGTTAAATAATTTAGTTATTATTATTATTATTATTATTATTATTATTATTATTATTATTATTATTATTATTATTATTATTATTATTATAAATTCATTTTAATCGATTTGGTCGGTTAAATATGATTCGGAGGCTCCTCCTGACAACTTTGTATTCGTCGAACGAGAACCAAATTTGTATACAATAAGTACTTTCCAACATGGTTAGGGTGAATTTCAGCCAGGGAAAATCCAACTTTTTTTTAGGGTAGACGAGGGCATTTTCTAATAAATAAATAAATAAATAAAAAGTAATTAAAAAAATTATCTAATATAGTGACTTTTTAACTTAATCCAGATGGTTAAGCTCTTAGTTGACCTTAAACATTATCTAATATAATCAATTTAACTTGATTTGTGGGAGTGGAGGTGGGGTGGGTGTGTGTGCTGGTGGTGGTTGTGGGAGGGATGGGAAAACCTTGTACTTACTTAATTATCTACCTATACGATAAAAAGGTCGATGAAAATAAATAGCGTCCCTCCATTGCCATGTTGATAGGTGGTTGGTGATTTCTTGATTATAATGTAACTTTTCCATGTTATCACAATAAGAATGTGTTTGATGGACACTAACTTTCTTCTTTTTTTAAATATATATAGAAATATTATATTCTTCCGTTTGATTTGGTTAACTTCCTAATTTATTTAAAAAACATACATTTCTCTTAAAATGACATTCCATCTCATGAAAATAATTCTATTCCTTCTAGAAAGTGATCATTATTTAGATTATTAATGCATCACAAATTGAATCTTTTTTTAAAAAATGTCGTCTTTAAGAAAAAAGATTTTCACTTATACTCAAAATTTAATTCTACACCTCTTCTCATAAAAAGATCAACACATGTAAATATGTGAATGAACTTTCTTTTTAATCATGATATAACTTTTTTTCTTACATTTAATTGCTTCAATATTAGTTATTTAATTCTTAATGTAGACTTACATAAATTAAATATTATGAATAAAATATTCGTTATGTTTATCATGATCAATAAATTTAAGTTGTTTTTTTAAATATCTGTTGAGCTATAACAACAAAATAAAATAATTAAAGTTTGTTGACGTCTCATAATATAATAATAGTTAAGATGTAAATAATAAGTCAAATTATACAAAATATATTTTTTTCTACAAAAATGAAGATAAAAAAGTAATTGAAAGCAAATTGTAGAAACCAACAAAAAAGAATAAGAAAATGCTATAACTGAAAAAGTAGATTATAATGGACGGAGAAATAATTTATATTGAAAATAAGTAGGATTCGAGAGAGAAAATGAGACTTTTCATCTTCCATGTATTAGTTGTCATTTTTCGTTATATAAAAATAATAAAGAGTAGAATACATAAAAAATAATAGTATTAAGATCAAACCTGACATAAAGGAGCCTCCAATGTCGTAGAAAATATACATTTATATTGTGTAGGTTAATGATTAGAATAATTTCACTTATTATTATAATTATAAATATTATTATCATTATTATATCATAAAATGTTAACAACCTTTATTATTTTATTTGGTTAATTCAACAAATATTTGATAAATAAGAAAAGAAAATAGAATGGTTAGTTTATAACATTTAATTTAAGTCTATATTTGAATAAGTAATTGAAGCAACCAAATACATCAGAAATAAAAAAGTAATATAATGTTAAGGTGTTTGTCTTTTTATGGGAAGATGATTAAATTTTGGATATAAGTGTAGTTAATGTTTGAGAAGAAGTGTTATAAATCTCAGCAAAATAAATTAAATAAGGGTAAATTAGGTAAAATGAAGTGACATTAAGATTATTGGGGTGGCAATAGGGACACCTTTTAATCAAACCAGAAAAGAGAAAGAGATGGAAACAGTAAAAGCATATTATGATTTACATCTCACTGAATAATACAAATTGAAAGAAAAAGGAAGATCTTTTTGTGCAATGCAATGAGCTTTTCCGACGACAAAATTATTTCACTCATAGTACACATATCACAATGAGCCATGAGAAAATAGAAAAATTCTAATGCCAAATCAGGAATGTATATATCTTATTTCCCTATGATAAAAGTCAAAGTTAGTGAAGAACCAAATTTATACAATGGAATACATGAATAATTGAATTGTTTAGGATTCTAAATTCCTCTCTTTTCTCCGAAATGGGGCTGAAGCAAAAAAGGTCATGTCAAAGGCTAAACTGAGATTTGAGAGCATGGCTTGAAAAGATGTTAGGCCCGTGATAATTTCTGGTAAAATTCGTCGGAAATTAAGAAAATTTACTGTTGCACGTTACTGTTCAAGCCCAGACTCCCTCTCGGCCCATCTGCACACGCGCCGAAGTCATCTGCTTCGAGTTCTCCGTCCTCCAAAATATAAGAGCTGATTCACTATTTTTCTCTCTCCGTTCTCACTCTCTTTCTTTTGGTTGTACAGGTTTTCGGATTCGTCTCTTCGCTCCGGAGCTTCCTTCGCCATGGACGTTCATGGATGCTAAGATCGCCGTTGATCGCCGTCGCAGAAGAATGCGCAGTCGCTGGAACGCGGAGCCAGATATGGAAGGAGAAGAAATGAGGAGAAGATGATGCAGTAAAGAACGATAGAGAAAAGAGATGAAAAGGAAGGGATTCGAGCTCCCGGCAGCTCCCAAAGTTTCTTATTTCCAAAACTCTCAAATAAGTCC